>BQKZ01003689.1:44034-65907 GCA_036244855.1 Temnopleurus reevesii
CCCCCCCCCCCCCCGCAGATCCGCACATTTGTATAATCATGGATAATACTGATTTTAACAAATTTACACAATTTATTGATTTAACGAGTCGTGGGGGACTATACACTCATTCACATAACATCCGCCTCATCTCGTCAAACATATCTTGTAAAGCAGTGGCGGATCCGGTATTCGTCATGGGGGGGGGGGCTTAACCTTCCCACCGCTTAACCTATAAACGCACAAGCATTCACTCTGCACCTGTCGGGCCTCTTTCATAAAAATGGTTGATGTATATGATTGCTAAAACAATGATGAATTTGGTTCTAAATAAGGGGTACGGTGCTGATGAGGGGGTAGAGAAGTACCCTCCCTATACCCCTACGCAAACGATATTTTTAGATAAAGCTTCAATTTCCCGGGATGAATGAACAGAGAAAAAAAAACAGAATAAAACCGCGAATTATAAACAAACGAATAAAATTCTTTGAAGTATGACGATATTGAATATCTTCTTTTGTGATTTTGAATATTGTTCTTTTGAAATCATGCCGATCCTCTGATCTCATTACGATATACGCCCTAGATTTGTGTTTGAGCGGTGTTGTCCATTCATTACTTCATTGACGAAATCATCATTTAGAACGCCATAACTTTTTTGTTTGATAGCTGGAATTCTGTTCTGCTTTTCCGGTTTAGAAATAATAACCCGAATCATCATGGTTTAATGTTGTCAATGTTCCAGCTTTGTTATGCTGAACAATTAGATATAATTCTTTAGAACCTTTAGCTCACAGGGTGATGGAATTTACAGGGCACCCTCCAGTGGCAAGTACAACATTCATTATGAATAGTAAACAGGAATTGGACAAATATTTGGAAAGATATGTTAAAATACATTGGTTTGTTTAGCTTCGCAGCATGAACGTTTTTGTCTCATGCTGGAGAAATGAAATAATAAGCAGGATAATTCTACATGTGCAGTAACGGAATTACATGTCACTATGAGCTACATTTGTCTATAATAGGGATCTTTAGCATAGAAGACGGGAGGGCCTATCACAACGTTAGCTCGAAGGTCCATTCAAGAAGTAGCGTTGTGTTGGTGCACCCTTCTGGAACGGACCTTAGAGCTAACGTTGTGATCGGCCCTCCCGCCGTGTATGCTAAAGGTATCTATGGTAACTCGGTGACAGACTCTCTGAGATTTGCAAAATATTGTTAGAATGTAAGGAAAAAGAAGTATTTACACTTTCCACATTCATAACTCCTACGGATGAAGAATGTTGGTAACGGAGGGGAATTTGCCCGTTTCGGTCATTTAGCTGTCCATAATATTTGAATAGTTATATCTAGCGTATATCTCAAGAGATATGTTCAAACCTCGTTATATACTTCACAGGGCGTCTGCCCATTGAGCGGAAGGTCGTGGGTTCGAAACCCAGCAGTGTCATACCAAACACTAATGCAAATGGGACCATCTTCCGGCGATCGGCATTTAAGAATTGAGAAGGGTAATAATAAATTTATGTAACGCAGGGTTTGCTGGAAGAACAGTACACAGCTGAAAGTGGCTACCCTGGGTAAATAAAAGATATTTTTATTATTATTATTATTATTATTATTATTATTATTATTATTATTATTATTATTATTATTATTATCATTATTAGTAGTAATATTAGTAGTAGTATTAGTAGTAGTATTAGTAGTAGTAGTAGTAGTAGTATTCCATGCAGATTGTCCACAGGATATAAACATTCGGAAAGGGCACACTTAAAGATATTTCCCAAACAGTGGAATCACCCATACCTGATATCAATTATACCTTTTGAAACATTTGTGTCTTGATTGATTTATCATTTCCCTTTTTACTGCTCATGAAAACATGAAATAGGAAGACAGTAGGGCGTAAATAGTCAGAATTGAATGAGAAACGCCTTTATGCCCCTGTCACATAGGACCCGGGGAGCAACACGATTCACCCCGACTCTTTGTTAATTCACACTTAACTGCCTCAGAACAACGAGTCAGGGTGAATCGTGTTGCTTCCGGGGTCCTATGTGACCAGGGCTTTAAATCTAAACTCATCATCACAATCGCATATTTAATCGAATGGAAAGCTATATCTGGATGGTTATGACTCAGTAATTCTGAAAAATGTATGGACCAAATTCTTTTGATACTCAAAATCAATATTGGGATCAAAAGGTGTGGTCCGACTCGGACGGATGGTGTTTGGATCACGTGCGGTTGCCAGGTTTATTTATTTAAAAAATGAATATGGACAAACGTGATTCATCACTATAAACAACGTTATTGTAACACCCAAAATGTGTTATTACACATAAAATATAGATTTAAAGTAGGCACGGCCCTAGATCGAAACATTTATTCGATTTTATTTCTTCAACTTACAAACAGTGATTCTAGTTTATCGCATAATGGCACACACCTACAAAAATGTTTTTTTTTTTATAATCTAGGGGGAGGGGAGGGGGTTATATTTATATGAGGGTCACTTGATCTTCATGATTTTTTTTAGACCGATGAAGTAACCCCAAAACTATTCCATGGCAAAATTCCGGCCTTTCCAAAAAAAAGTAATAAAGTTGGTCGAAGAAACTGGCCACGCCCACCTCAATTGCATTCGAAACAAAAAAGAGATTTTTAGATCAGTTACTTCCATCAGCAAACAGGGATTCTAGCTAGTTTATTGCATAATGGCACACACCTACCACAAATAGGATTTTTTTTTATCAAAAGGGGTGTATACATATTTTGAGGCTCACTCTGATCTTCATATTTACACCGATGAAGTAATCCCAAAACTATTTCATGTCAAAATTTCGGCCATTCCGATGATTTTTTTTATTAAATAAAACATTGGTCGAAGAAACTGGCTGCGCCTCATTTGAATTCAAAACATTTCCTTTTTTTTGGATCAGCTCCTTACTTACTCCCAAACTATTTTCCGAATTCCAGTTTAGAATCTATTTTTTTTTCAGTGAAAAATCTCTTGCGAATGCCCCAGTCACATAGCATACCTTATCTCATGCTCCATTTTACGCAATTGTCGGTTTTATTTTAGATTATTTTTAAAGGTCCATTATTATGAAAACATAAGTTGACTTGTTGTGGTCTATGCTACCCTTACCAACACATTTGTGAGTGAGAGAGCTCCCAAATGTTTCCCATATATTTTATAATAATTTTTCTTCATATTTTATAGAGGCAATTTGGGAACGCCCCTAAAAATTATCTTCATGTGGAGAGTACTGTATATGAGGTCATATACAGTACTCTGCATATGAAGAGAATTTTTGTGGAAATCCCTTGAAGGGGAACTTATTTGATTTACAAAATATGTTAAGATTTAATAACACCTGACCTGAACATACTTTGAATCATTCCTCATTATGTATTATGTTAATTGGGTAATATTTACAACTGGCCATTATTAAGAACAATGACAATGGAATGTAATTACTGCTCAAAGGAGTGTCAAGTAAATTTTCCACGATTATATCAATAGAAACAACAGGCTCAATGGTGGAATGATTCAAGGTATGCTCAGGTCAGGTGGAAGTACGTCCTAATATATTTTGTAAAACAAATAAGTTCCCCTCCAAGGGCTTTCCACAAATGCCCCTAAAAATGCTGTTCATATGCAGAGTACTGTATATGACCTCATATACAGTACTTTGCATATGAAGAGAATTTTTAGGGGCGTTCCCAAATTGCATCACTAAAATGTAAAGAAAAATTATTATGAAATATATGGGACACATTTGGGAGCTCTCTCACTCACAAAGGTGATGGTAAGGGTAGCATAGATCACCACAAGTATAAACATATATTGTCATAATAGTGGACCTTTAACTAGTCATTTTAAACCTATAAAATGCGAGACATTTTGCTTTTTTTAGTTAGTTTTAGATATATATATTTGATATCATTTTGTATTAAAGACATTTTTCACACATTCTGATTGAGCTGCGTGACCTATATACATTATTACATTCAAATTGATGAAAAACCAGCAAAGAATGCAAAACCGGAGGACGTTATATACAGGCATTTTCAAGATGTTTAGGAAAATTGAATACAGCGCAATAGTGTCGCTTTATTCATCCACAGTGTGCCTAGCTATGTAGGTCATATATTGAATTTTAGTTCTTTTTTTTTTAATAAAAAGAACTGCATGTTGATTTCGAAAATAAACATCTTCACATCTTAGTTTGTGCTCACCATCAACCATTGATGTAGCAATTAGAATTTGGCAATTGAGAATATTCTAAACGAAACCAATGTTTTACAATGCATTTAAAGCAATAAATAGGTTGGCAACTTGAATAAGTCCCTCTTAATGAGCTGACATGCCTTTAAGTCCCAGATTAGTTCCACATAAGTGTGTGTTATAACCAAATATCTGTTTACGGTTTTTTCTGATCAGATATTTTCACAAAATATTCTTGTTTTTATTCTTTCTAGTTCACCCTTGATTAGTCGAGAGATTCATTCGTGGGAGTCTGCCTCCCCTCGGTGCATAGTTGTTCATTCATGTTCACCTATGAGCATCGGTATGAGACAATCTTGGAATTCCTCAAATCCGAGTGTTTACTTGTACATTCATACCGCCATTTCAACAACAGCTAAAAGAGTAATTTCCGCCTTTTGAAAAAGAAATATTGCATATGTTTTGTTCACCCCTGGTTTTGTTTGATAGCAATAATCCTGTAATTGAACTTTTAAATGACTGATAAAGGATGTCGGAAGCTTTACAAATAATGCAATTATAGGTTATTGGAAAATCAATGCAAAGGGGAGGGGAGAAAAATAATTTAAAGGTATATATTATAACCTATTATTTACTGAGTGGTGTCAAGGAACTCAGTAACGTAAAGGAACAATGTAAAATGTTCAAATTAAATAATGTTAGCCAAATCCGACGATCCGTTCGAAACATGTGCATCGTGACCATTTCCCTGATGTCCTCTAATCATCATAATCGGAATCCTTGAGTTGGCAACTTTGACAGAATCTGCGATGTATCAGTGGAAAAAAATGTCCATCCACTTTGTGTATAAATTGTGGTTAAACAAAAATGGAGTAATTCTAAAAGTAACAAAGCGATTCAGCATGATTCTTTTAAGAATTCTTCGAGAATGGATAATGTTATGCTTTATAAAGAAAAACAACTTGTTGTCTATTTTTTCAGAAAAAGGAAGACAATTTTCAATTTTGTATACACAACGCAGTTTTGTAATTGTTTGTCATCTACTGAGACCATACTCTAATTCTAAAGTTTTGGTCCCCTTTATTATTTCTAATGGCTAGCATATATGTGAAAATGATAATTCAATTAACGAGGTAATGTAAGACTGAATACATGCTAACAGGGAAATCACCTCAAACTTTTCTTACCATATTATTGATTTATGAATGACATAATTTAACTATTAGGCAGAGTTATCAAATGGTCTAGAATATTCCTATTTGACAGATTTGAAATTCATGGGATCTTTTGTTTTTTTCTATGTTTTTTGTTCAACTTCTCTTCTGTTTTTATTGGTGTAATATCTGTGTATATACGTACTTATTATGCAATTATATGTGTATGTTTATGTGTATGCTTTATTATATATAAATTATAGGATTTCCCGGCCCAAATCGGAATAATAGCATTGGATTTAATTTTCTTTCATTTCAAATTCGTCATATTCCGTGAACTCGGAGATATCCCTGGTTTAAATTCATTTTTCTTGCTTATGAATTCATGATGTTTTCATGTGAATGCGTGGTAGTTTCATTCTAATTGATGATAATTTGCCTTTTTTAGTGAAGCGGTCGTTCTATTAAGCACAAATCCGTTTTCGTTCTCTCGGCAGCATGACTTTATCGTTCGAATTCATTTCTAGTATATCAAATTAGCACTATTTGCATTTTAATTTTCTCTAGGGCGTTTTCAGTGCTCATGATATTTTCTCTTTATTTGTTTATTCTCTCTTATCTACAATATTCTTTTTTATTTACTTTTTATACAATCTTTGATCAATTTACTTCTCTCTTTATATTTCGTATGAATTCATGCCATACAATGGTTGATCAATGCAAGGACTTCCAATGATGATCAACTTAAGAATGAGATTAATCTTACTTATCAATTAGTCTAAGCACATAAAATGAAAGTAATGAAAATAATGTATATATCTGTCTATATTGTGATTCATCTGATTTATATTCATCGTGGGTGACGGGGACGGAAAGAGTTACATAAAATGAGTGGGGCTTGGAACATGAGTCTGTAAAATTGAGTCTTTAGCCATCAATCTGCTGTCGGTCCAAAACTGTATATACAAAGAAGCTAATTTTTTAAACATTTCCCTAGATTATAAAACACTTACCATGCATTCCCCTGTATTACTCCCATGCATTCTTAACTTGAATGATATCTTTCAGAAAAAGAATTCCAGCCGCTAAAATTAAAAGCTAGAAATGACGCTCCGATGATCACCGACTATTTTGAATGCTAACTGACTCGTTTCTCAATCGAATGATAAGACCTCACAAATATACGACAAACGTCGCAAATGTGATGAAAAAATAAAAAAATTGAATGACAATTTGCGCGGCAAAAACGATTTACGCTAATTCAAATGCAAAAAGTATTGATTCAAATGAAAATCATGTGAATTTGGCCGGAAAATCCTATAATGAAAATGATGTATATATCTGTCTATATTGTGATTCATCTGATTTATATTCATCGTGGGTGACGAGGAAGGAAAGGGTTACCTAATATGAGTGGGGCTTAGAATATGAGTCTGTAAAATTGAGTCTTAAGCCATCGATCTGCTGTCGGTCCAAAACTGTACAAAGAAGCTAATTTCCTGAACATTTCCCTAGATTGTAAAACACTTACCATGCATTCCCCTGTATTAATACCCTGCATTCTTAACTTGAATGATACCTTTCAGAAAAAGAATTCTAGCCGCTAAAATTAAAAGCTGGAAATGACGCTCCGATGATCACTGATTATTTTGAAACCTAACTGACTCGTTTCTCAATCGAATGATAAGACCGACAAACGTCGCAAATGTGATGAAAAAATAAAAAAAATTGAATGACAATTTGCACGGCAAAAACGATCTACGCTAATTCAAATGCAAAAAGTATTGATTCAAATGAAAATCCTGTGAATTTGGCCGGAAAATCCTATATTAATGTAATTATTATAGGGGCCAGCCTTCTTTACAAGCTTCGCTTCTATGCTGGCCTCTATTTTTTCATTTCTTTTGTAATATTAGTTATTTCCATTATTATTTATGACTATAAGTATTATTTGAACTATCAAAAGGAATTGAAAAAAACCCCGATTTGAATTGAATTGAAATGAATTGAAATATGTCGATTTACACTTCTGAAAACCCATCGTTTGTAACTTTTTCTTCTTATGCCGGATCTAGCAAGAAAATAAAACCATATTTTAAGTGACTTTGAACCGGTCCGAGGAGGGGGGGGGGGGGAATTTTGTTGCGTTCACGGGAATTCTATTTAGGTTGATGCATGGGCAGGGAATAAGTAACGTGAATATGTTTGAGTCAATAACCTTAAATTCCTCCAAAATCACCTCCGGCGGTTTAAAAGTATTTTTCACATTCACACATTCAGAAGAGAAAAATTATTATCTCATCAATCAATAGTTTACCAACATCATCGGATGCGTATCCCGGAGGGGCCAAAGGGGATTGCGCCCCCATAAAAATTGTTTAAACCCCTCAACTGTTTAGCCCAATGATCTTCTCGAGCCTCTCAGTACTTTATATCGCAAGTTAAGAAAATTGATAGGTGCATACCTGCCAACCTAAAATCAGAATCCTCACTTACCCACCCACTTTATGGTTCGTGGGGGCGATACCAAAATAACAAGAAATCAGTAAGTAATTACAAAAAGAAGAACGGTTATGTAAAAGAATCAATTTTATGTTTTTGTGGTTCTGACAAAAAAAAGTGTTCAAGATGTATGACTGTCACTCACAAAGGCATACCAGAAATAGTATTAATTCTAGTGCATTTTCCTCTCTTGATTGATGCTATCCATTAACTAACTAGTGTCTTAAGCCCCGGTCACATAGGACCCCAGAAGCAACACGATTCACCCCGACTCGTTGTTCTGAGGCAGTTAACTGTGAATTAACAAAGAGTCGGGGTGAATCGTGTTGCTTCCGGGGTCCTATGTGACCGGGGCTTTAGAAGACAGGTGGATTTCATGTTATTGTGAAGTGAATAACTATGGGTGCCCAAAGATGTTGATTACCACCTGATTATGGGTAAATTGCCAATATTCCGAATTTTGGTAGTCAGGTATGTAAATGGTTTTGCCTTAACAGTTATGATGTGCAGAACTACCAGTGTATCCCCACTTGGACAGTGTTGCATGATGTTTTGTATTTTCCTCCCTATTTACATAGTGTTGCATTGTGATTTGTGATTTTTGAAAAAATAGATTTAAGCTTAAAATCTGAAATTGAACTATTCAAATTTGATTCATAACTTGCTAGTCACATACTTTACATATTTTGTTACAAACTTCATTTATGGGCGTTGATTCAAGCAAGGACCCTTTTACAGATGGACGATTAATGACATTGTTCCTTGGATGTCATGATAGTCACCGGCGCCTGATTATGCATTCATTTTGATAAGAACATCCAGATGATTTGACAATTTAAATGATTAAAGCAATTATGTGAATTTGTTAATGGACAAGGGGACATTTTGCCTTATCTTGGTTTTTGTTTACTGATGTCCTGCTTTTAGAACATAACTTTCAATTAACATGCTTCAGATTGGGAGCAGCAAAATTGAGAAGCAGACAATTTTATGATATAAATATGTTTTTATCTGAACCGGAAATTCCCAGACACACATGATGACCTCAAAAACGTCGAGAGACTTATGATCAATATATGCTATGTATCTGGCATCTCTGGAAAAGTATGAGGAATTCTGCAAAAATTGAATCATAAGTGATACTCATTCAATCACTATATAGTCTTATTATTGAAATATATATATACCCTTTCCCCAGTAAAACACATGGAAGTAAAATAGTGTGTCATAGATAAGAACTGCACATTGGTTTTCCAGGAGTTAATTGATTTATTGCCTTCTGCGCACACAATTTGTTAAATTTCAATATAAGAGAACAGACTTCTAGTTTCTCCATACAGCCTGATCGGCGGTGACCATCATAGCATTAAAGTAGAAAAATATTAAAAGAATGTTATTCAGATGACAATGGAAGTCACACGTAAAGCCCTGGTCACATAGGACCCCGAAAGCAACACGATTCACCCCGACTCTTTGTTAATTCACAGTTAAGTGCCTCAGAACAACGAGTCGGGGTGAATCGTGTTGCTTCCGGGGTCCTATATGACCGGGGTTTTAGCGGTCCCATTACGTAACAGATAACTGTCCATTTTCGAAAGTCCTTGGTTCAAGGCACGTGCTTTCACGGGTGTTGAATCATGGTTCATTCTCGTAGCTATTGTTTCATTGGCCAAATAAACAAAAGCATTCCATACGAAACCACACCCTTGGTTGCTAAATATGTTTGGTGTACAAGCTTCTACACATGAATAGAATTGAGTCCGATTGATTCGCAAAGATAAACATGATAAAAATTGACATTATATAGTCAAGGTTATGTGCTGTGTTGCATGAGACCCATGCCAATAATTGTCCATTAAAACAATAGGTAATTACACCGAAACAAGTTGAATCATAACGATAATTGTTTGCTGTGTCATAAAGTTTATTTGCCAAAATTTTGAAATAGCTTGAGTAATCAATACAACAATGAGCTGCCAACCGAAATCCGTATTTTTCTCCTATTTTACTTGCTTTTGGAGTACATTATTATTTGGCAATCAGTAATTAAGTAAGACATTGTTAGACATGTCAACAATACCACCTTTTTGTCTCCTTGAATCAATGGCATCAGCTGGAAAGCATCTGGAAGCTATTTATAAGATTGAGAGGTACGCCATTTTGTATAGCAGCAAAACATTCATTCGGTGGATGAAAAAGCATTTTTATGGGGAAAACAGGTGTGTTGGTTTATATTCTTCTTCGCCTGTAAACTGATCTTGAATATCTATTCAATTCAACACTCCCTTGCTATATGTAATAGAGTTGAAATGTGGAAAGGAATCCGTACTGGTTGGCAGCTATGAACATGTTAATATTTTGTAAAGACTATCAGTTACGTTTTACAACAGTAAATCCTGTTTTTCTTTAATGATTCCAGAGATCTATGAATTGTATTGTCCATTCTTCAACTTCTGTTTCTACGTTACCGTCAAATATTCTTGTCCGATTGTCCATTTTTAATGAAACTATGCAAATTCTGTAAATTCGCCCATAAATGAAAGGGCTGTACTAAAGTGGGGTTACACCGATAGCTCTGCAGAGTTTTGGTGTGGGAATATATGTCAACCATTCTATATGCCTCACAGTGTTCCACTTTTGTACCGAGAGGGATCGGGCAGTGGGGAATGACAAGGCTCTTGCACGCGCTATACACCTACGTAGGGAAAGGGTTGTGTGATGACGCGGGGTGTTGATGATCTTTAATGTTGCAAATTAAATCGTGAAATATAATTGGATAAATTGCATGTGGGAAAAATCATATCCAGACCTAGTCTGGATAAGATCTAATAACAACGAAGATATATACAAAGGAACGAACTTCGAACGCTTTAAACGAAAGCCTTTAACATCAGTCAAGCGTTTTTGCTTCGCATTTCTGCATTCACAGAAATTCATGAACGTCGGACTGAAGTTGGCTCTAAACGCAAAGGTGTGTGCCAGCTTTTCGAAAAAGTGATTATAATTCAAGGGACCTATCATGTCTAGAACGCTTCAAGATTCCTGAGCAAGCAAGTCGAGAGCTTTTCCATCTTTCTCGAGGGTTCGAATTTCGGAACAAAAATGTTTCAATCATTCAGAGTAGAATGGTCAAATAATTCGGACAAAGCAAACAACTTCCATTCAATCATTCGCAATATCTAGATTCACACAGTATAAATCTCCTCCCCCTTATTATGCAGGGGAAATATTGAACGGGTGCTACACGTCTTGATAATAATAATAATGTCTTATTTACCCAAGGTATAGCCACATTCAGCTGTAAGTTAGCTGCTCTTCCAGCGGGCCCTGAATTAACAGGGAAACTATTTCTTCATGAAGTTATTGTAAAGAGTTGAATGAACATGTTTACCTTGTCCAATTCATCTTTCTCTTTTTCTCAGAGTGAATCAGCACGCATGATTTTTTAACCCAAAAAAGAGGAATGGTGTACGCATTACGCATTATCGCACACGACAACGGTTACACGTGATGTCTAAAACAGATCATACATTTCTCATCTGAAAACCTAATTCTATTACTCAAACAGTATGGAGGATTTCGCAAATATCCAAGACAAATAACTAAATGTTGGTTTGAAAAAAGCAACTCCAAAGATACGAGTATACTCAAACATCCCAGCTATACACACAATATACCCTAGAGGATGATGTACTTCCCACGGCTCGCCACGCCCCGTGAACTTCGCTTGCGAGTTCAAAAGTGTTTGTTCGCAAAGTCTTCCTCGAAAACGACGTCCAAAAATGATTCAATACGCTGATGTACGGTATGAAAATGATTGCATGAGTTCATAAGCTATCTAATCTCATTTTTCAATTCACTCAGGATATTTTACTTAATTAAAAGGGGAACTTCACCCAGACATTGATGTGCTCTCAGTGGATGAAGAAAAATATAATGGTCAATCTGTCAAAACTTGAGCAAAATCCAACAATTCCTTCAAAAACTATGAATTTTCAAAGTTTTGATTTACACCTCCTCATGGACTCCTCATATTGGCAACGTACAGGCACAAAATGGCTGCCAACATGGAGTACTCTCCATTCACTGTGTACACATAATTTCACATTTTCTTCTTTTTCTAGACAAGTAGACAAAATGGTACTTTTCTCTTCAAGTATGATATGGACATTTTGATTCTGCATGCATTTCGAAATAATTTTTTTAAAAATTTATTGTCTACTTTCTAGAACGAGAAGAAAGTGTGAAATTCTGTGTACAATATGAATGGAGGGTTCTCAACGTTGGCCGCCATTTTGTGCCTGTACGTTGTCAATTTGAGGAGCCCATGAGGGGTTAAATCGAAACTTTAAACATTCATATCTTTTGAATGGATTATTCGATTTTGCTCAAATTTTCACACTTTGATCATTGTATTTTTCCTCCTCCACTGAGAGTGCATCAATGTCTGGGTGAAGTCCCTTTTAAGATAAATGCTCAATTTTCCTTAGATTCACATCAGATTCAGATAAATACGATGCTTGCGAACACATTTCATAAAATGGTATCGTGCCCTTTATTTAACCCATCACTGTTAAGCTTCACTCATTAATATGGTGATTCTCCTCTTTCTCTCGTTAAGCCTATAAAGTTATGTGTGTAATATGTGAATTATTGAATTTTATTAGAATTATTTTGATCACTTTCATTACTATTTTAACGGTATTTAAACCCATATTTAGAAAATCATCGACGACTGCCGTAACTGAATGACATCAGACTGCGTGGTTACATGTAGTTTCCTGAAACTAGATATTCTTTGTCCTACGAGACACCTAAAAGCACATTATGGAAACACTTCAACGTGTTAATTACTTTGTGTGTTAAGGTGTTTTGACGATTTCGACGATTTTCCAGCATGAATCGCTTATGATAAATGTATTTACGAAGCTGTCACGGCGTATTTGCGCACGTATAATTATAAGTGACAAAGATTAACACACACACAAACACACACAAACACACACACACACACACACACAATCATGTTTACTAATGGATTCAAAGGTAAGCATGTTTATTGCCAAAGAACGCTGTGACGTGATATTCCTCCAATCGATTGACTACAATACTTGGGATCTTTGCAAAAATTTCTTGGTGCTATATCGCGCATGCCTCGGGCAAGTTTTCTAGTTTTAAAGAACAACCTTTGCGCATATAGAACACCTAGAATTTATATCTATAAGAAAACCTGTCTATTGTATCTCTCATCGAAGGAAAGAACTCATCAAATACCTAAAATTATGAGATGCTTCACCGGGTATACAACTACCGAAGAAGCGCGATAGTTGAGATGTGAGGATGTATTCAAGAAGCAAGTCAAAAGAAACCATATTAAATGCATTAACTAACCAACCAACTTACTAACTATCTAACTGGCAGTCTATTTGACATACTAGCCAGTTAGATACTTAACTGAATAACCTACTAACTAATTAATTACATTATTTAATAACTAATTAACTCACCTACTAAATAAATAACAAACGAACAACTGACCATCTAACTAACTAAGTAACTATATATTAACTAACTGACTAACCAACTAATCAAATTACCAACTAAATATTCAACTAATTAATCAACTAATTGTATGACTTATCACCTAACTAACCTACTTACTTATACTAACTAACTAACTAACTATATTATTAATTAATAATCAGTCAGTTCAATCATTATTAAGTACATTTGAAGCAGGATTAAAAAAAAAAACACTTGCCTTGACCCAGAGTAGATGTAGCACATGACGTCAAGAAGATGACGACTAAAAGTCGAGCAGACAACATCTTGAAGATCCCACCAACTTCTTTTCTTTTAATAAATTCCGATTCCCTAAAACAAAAAAGATGCAGGCCAAGCTCAATCCTTCTTCAGCTGTACAACACGAGCAGACTGACGCCCCTCCACAGAACCAGCAATCTCTCTTGATTGAACGTGAGAATAATAACGCGAAGCCATCCAGATGAGACCCGCTTTCAAGTTTGGACTCAATGGACCTTAACACCGTGGAGGTGTCACCAAAAATAACTCCTCTCGTGGGCGCGAGTTAAGCCTGCGTCACACCTTTACGTTTTTAGCCAGCGTCAGCCTAGCGTTTTCGGAAATTAAAAACGCTCCTTAGACGGCCAGCATACGCAGATCAGACGGTGAACTGACGTCCGGCTTGCGCTCAACGAGCGTACGACGAGTGTCAGTCCACCGCATGACCTGCGTCTTTGTGCGTGAAGGGAGCGTTTTAACTTCCAAAAACGCTGGGCTGACGTGGCTAAAAACGCAAAGATGTGACGCAGGCTTTATTTGCGATGTGTCGATATTTGTTTCAGTTTTTGGTGGTAATTGATTGCTAAATATGATTGAGAGAATGCGATTATTTAGCTCGGCCCATGGGCAGATGGGTTTGATTTTGGCTAAAGGGTCATCGTCAGTACCACACTTTCTTCAGATTAGTTCCTGTCTCGATATAGAATTAGTGTCGGATTTATGAAGAAAAATCTGGAAGTTATAGATATTCTACCAGATATCTAAATATTGTGGTGAGATCGACTATTTGCTTGGAAACACCTTTAAACACATTAAAAAATAGGGAGCAGTTTCGCAACCATATAGGGGTGAGTTCATCACCCTTTAGGGTTGATATACGCACACTTAGCATGCTTAGGGTGCAGAAATGAACTGTTAGGGTAAATATAATTAGCCACTCTTGGGGTGAAGATTATACATTCTTGGGGTGGAAATGTGCACCCTAGAGGCACAGATGTGCCTATTGTACAAGCGGCTACATCTTTAAGAGTGCAACACTCCATCCCAATTTCTCATAGTAAATAGTGTCTTGAACTTCTCATACACCTAGACTCTCCTCCATTATAAACTCGTCAATGCTCAAACTTCTGTAGAATAGAGAAACTGATAAGATAAAATGGTCACCTAAAACAAATTGTACGAAATAGTCGTAGCTGTCGTCTTCTTGCTAAGACGTCTTAACTCATTGTGCCAGCATCTTAAACAATATTAAATCTTGTGTCTAAATTAAGATTTCGTGGAATTGGCCAATGGGTGCAATGAAAAAAATTAATCATACTTTGGTTATTTCTTAATTGTAACTTTTTCTGAATTGATAATCCTTTACTCACTTTACTAGTTCAGAGAAGTTAGCATTATTATTGTCATTCAAATATTCCTTCTTAGAATGATCAATTGATGGTTATTGAATGATATAATTTGACGGGATTTATCGGGATTATGAAACCCGGGGGCGTGAATGTCTATGAAATTCGCCCCCCCCCCTTGGGCCTAGCTGGGCTAACAAATAAAAACAATTATCTTCACCTCGATCTTTGGCACCCCTCTCAGCGCCCCTGGGGGTGGGTGCTGAACTGAGCTGACAAGCGAAAAAGGGTCTTCACATCCTTTGGCGCCCTTTTTACCTCAAATTTTGCACCGCCTAGATCTGACCCANTCTTATTTCGTATTATGTATATGTTATATGTCTGTCTCTTATACACATCTAGATGTGTATAAGAGACAGCCCCCCCCCTCCATACCCTGATAATCATATCCGGCACCGCTAATGCCGCAGGGCACGGGCTATACCGCATCAAAAAGTAACAAATAAAATATGAATATAAAAATCAATGATTAATGGCAAAGCCGTACCAGTCATCAGAAACCCGTATTGTTTATAGGGGCGTCCTGTGTCGAACCCTTTTCATTCTTCTCAACCACGCATGACGACAAATTATTGCCTCCCACGCCAACACACCACAAAAGGGGTGTATATTTGCACCCCTTTTCAAGCAAATAAGACCAGAATTACAATCAGTGGCACAGCAAATGTTTGTTATAAATGAAACATGTATTTGATTCTCTCCGTGCTTCCTTAAAGTACGTGTCAATAAAAAGTGAATAAAGGTGAAAATTGCCTCTCAATAGTGAAAATTTTTCGATAGTTTAGGCGGAAGGTATTATTTTTAAACATAATTAAGACCATACTGTGGTCTCTTCCTTCAGATTTTGATATGGGCATTTAATACGGTTGAATGTGTATGATACTTTTTGAGAAGTTTGCGAAACTCGGTTTGCGGTTCGGCCAAAATACATATTTCTGTATTGTATCAGAAAGGTATATATACATCGCATCAAGGACTATCCACGCAATTTAGGGCGACAGTTTTGTTTATCGGTATATGAATATAAACGTATGAACGTGAAATAATTCATAGCCTCGCATCCCGCCCGCGATGTAAATAAATAATAACTTTAGTCGACCTTCTGATTGTGTGTATTGACGAAAAATTAATTATTGACGAATTAGCGTTTAAGATCTTGTTCCTGCTTTTTCGAGAAGTGCAAATTTATATGAATTGATTTGCTCCTATTCATCTCACCATGTAGATGTATCTGTCACCTACTATAACCCGTCAACAAAAATAGAACCGATATTTGCTTCCAAAGAATATTTCTCTTTTGTGTCTGTACAAGCATGACAAATTGATGACAGTCTTGAACATTTCGGTGACAAACATAAAAGAAAATATTTCCTAGATATGACCTGTGACAATGGCATTCATAGTTATTTTACGTGCAAGCATGGCAAGTATGAGACAAAATAGATTTCCGTGATATAAATAGAATTAATACGTACAAACTTAAAATTATTAGTAAGATGTAAAAAGAGCACGGAGACCATCCCAATTTTGTTTTGATTTTTTTTTTTTGGGGGGGGGGGGATGCTGAGCTGCTCATAACCCAAATCTTTACATTGGTGGAATATGGAGGGGAAAAATCAAGGAAAAGCCGGGTGCAGGAGAGAGGTGGAACTTTAAAAGATAATGAGTGACGGGCGTTGGGGTCGGGGCAATAGGGTATAATGGAAGGAAGAAAGGAGATACGAGGATGATTAGTGGAACAAAATAGCGATAAACACTCAGAAAAACAGGTGCAAAGTTGCACCTTTGAGATTGCAGAGTAATGAAACCATTTGGGTACCTTCTGGTTGCCATTTTTCACTTTTTTCATAAAGGTGTCATATTTTACAAAAAATACATTTAGACATTCAAACCTGCGCCGTGCATGACCGCTTTATTCCAAGTCAGACGATCTACCGACTGAGCTGTATAGCCGCTCTAATTAAGCAAATGACATTGTGATACTTATGACATTAGGACTTTGGGTAGCCGGCTAATAGAGGATACACTTTGACAATATTTAACGGGAAATGGATTGTCCCGGTTCATGTATACGGAGTTTGATGTTTGATGGTGTATCAATCCATCCGTCGGTCGAAAACAGAGAGTAGCTCAGTTGGTAGAGCGGTAGTCCAGTTGAGGACTGCGTGTTCTGATAGCACCCACCTCTGCATACTCTCTTACACTGAACACACAGTGGCTGCATAGCACTCAACCACAGAGTCCTCACATATCCCTCTGATCATGTTTACCCTTCTGATCAAGCCTCAGAGAAGGGTGCTATCAGAACACACAGTCCTAAACTGGACTAGCTAGTACAGCGGTAGTTCGAACCCCGTAGCTGCCGCCAATTTTGAAATACTCTACAAGATATTGCACACTGAGGAATAGGAGCAATATTGTATATTTTCTTTTAAAAAAGGGAATATCGCATCGAAAGGGCGCTCGCAGCAATGCAAGGTGCAATAGAATAGAACATTTTGTTTCCTTTTTCGAAACACACAATAAACAAGATAACGCAGTAAACCAAATTAAAAGAGGCGAACACCCTAAAAGCATAGCTTATGCTTTTTCTAACTGGTTAGGATTTCGAGAAATGTTGAATGGGGAAAATAGGGATTGAATTGAGAAAAGAAATATGCGCTGAGAGATGTTCATAATAGAACCTGATAAAGCACAATTCAACTGTGACAAAACTGACAAACATCGACAAATATGTCAGCCTTTCTGGCACTGTACACCAAAACGATCTCTTTCGTGCTGGTTAAAAAGATACTGACAAAGAAAACCCCGATCCAGGATTATATCTTAAGCCCCGGTCACATAGGACCCCGGAAGCAACACGATTCACCCCGATTCTGTGTTAATTCACAGTTATCTGCCTCAGAACAACGAGTCGGGGTGAATCGTGTTGCTTCCGGGAATCCTATGTGACCGAGGCTTTATGAAAGAAAATACATGGCCCATTTATCTTCTCATTGACATCTTTTCCAAAAAGTTTAGTTCATTCACTGATGAAGCAAGACAGAGATAGGATAGCGTTCAAAGATATCATGTACCTTTGAGTTATATATAATTGTCAACGAGCTTCGTAAACCTGTCATGCTTGTTGCACGAAGGGATGCTAGCATGCTCGTTCTAAATCTTTGTCCTCACTCATGGGATTCCATTTATCTATATTTCAGCATATATGGTTTTGTGTCTATAAGAAAAAAACAGATTCTTTTCGGAATTACAAAAACAAAAATGATGTATACATCAACCTTGGAAGAACAGAAGTATTTATTTTAATTCTCCTGAAAGGGCAATCCAGCCAATCTTATTAATTGCTAGTTATTATTATTTCACATGTAAATTTGTCAAAATGTATTCTTATTTCGTATTATGTATATGTTATATGTCTTTTTATTGATTTGGGAATAAAGTACCATACCGTACCATAAACAATAAGAGTGCTAATTAAATTAATCGATGTTCAATGACGAATACGGCTCCTTTGCTTTTATTTTTGAAAGTAACAAATAAAACGTTTACCATGTTTACTGCGGAACCCCGTTTTTTTTGTAGTCAGATCTTGGTAGTCAGACCTCTGTTTTTTGTTTACTTATAAACTTTAACCTGATTCTTATCTTGCTCATTCTTGCTCATATTTATTTCAAATCAAGCATAATTATATTGCGTATTCTTTGATTAGAGTCTTCTGTAACATAAACTATTAACACGATGTAAACTATATTCGATAAATTAAGTCGAACGCAAATTCAATGGTCCTTTGTAGTGCTACTCAAATCGGAACCGGCTTGCGATTGCTGTGTACACACAGTTGAATATCCGGCGTACAACGGTTCTATTGTCTATGGCCCACTTAACTTTTTGCAAATAGTTTATATCGTGTTTATTCTAATTCTATGGCTAGCACATATAAAAAATAAAAAGAACGTGTTCGAGCCACGATGGAAACGTAACGTTTTATGTTTGTGTGTTAATTATATAATTCACTCATATCCTTTTCGAAATAAAATATTTCACTTTTGAATGAATATATGTGTCATAAATCACTGCAAATTTCTCCCAACGGGCAATTTTAGTGTTTGCATGTGCTCAATCTGCATATTGTGAAATAATATATTTTTATCTTTTTGCCTCCAGCTTTGTTGCCTCCATGCAGTTGTGAAATAATGATGATTTAGTTACCATAACTCTTCATATGAAATATATTTAGTTTTGCATTTTCAAATGATCTTCTATCAAGTTAAAGAATTAAATAAGTTCATGATTTGCCTCAAATCCCACTGAATTGGGAGATTGAGATGTGATATGAGCGACGATGTATCTCGTTTCGTTTCGCGTACCATAAATTGAATGATCATCACATGAGGTAAACGTGCTAAAAGATGATCGAGACAGCTCTCGATGTATCGTAACCATGGTAACTGGTTATCAATGAACCTGTCAAGGAGATATCTAGAACGCTTTCTGGAGACAGACACGAGAATAAAGCTAAAATAGCCACTTCAGATAGCTACGACCAGGGGCCTGTAACATAAAAGATGCAATTAAAACTTGCAATAAATATTTATCGTAAGTCTATGGCAAAATGTGTACCAAAGGGATACAATTAATTGCAAGATTTATCGTATCTCTTTCATGTTACAGGCCCCATATCATGCAGGCAATTCGCCAGTGGTTTGCAGTCATATATAGCCGTACTATATCTCTATGTTTGCAGTACATACACTGCAAGCACACGAGACTAAGGACTTGGACAAAGTAAAAAAAAGAAAGAAATATCCTCGAAGCCTTCACAATCAAGACAAAAGTTCCGTGAACGCCAAAGAAAGTGTTAAATTCCATTGCAGTGTACAATACATAGAATCTAGTAAGCATACAATACTTGTTACTATATAATTGCACCTTAATCAAATGATACAACATTGCACAAAATAAATGTATTTCGATGACCCTTATAAGTACAAAGTTCCACCTTATTTACTCAGGTTGTCAAAAAATTGTATTAGCATAAATAGTGTTGAAGTTGGATTCATGCTTTTTGGAAGACTTTCTTTATAGCTTATTCATTAAAAGTAATATTCATAACGGAGGAGGGGGATGCCTTATCAGAAATTTTCTGAAAAGCAAAAAGAGAACAACAAAAAGCAAACCAAAAAAAAATGGTTTTTGACTTTGTTGTCTCTTTTTCTCTGTCCCTTTTTTTTTTTTTTTACGGGGGCGCCCCTATTTTTGACTACGCGCCATATAAGTACAATGATGATTTGCAGTGATTGAAATTGAAAAGCCAAAATGAAACTAAACTCCCCTCCGCATGAATGAAAAGTAAAATGTAAAGATAGAAAGATAGGATGAAGGGCCATTGAAAGATAGCTATATAGAGATAGGAGTCGATGGGAATTTAGGGTGGATAGATGAAGACAGTCTATACGGAATCATAAAAACTAACATGTAAAGATTGAAAGATGGGATGACCCATTGAAAGATAGAGAAATGGGAGTCAATTAATTTAGGACGGTTAGATGAAGTCAGCCTATAATCTGTCAAGGACTTTAATGACAATAAAATCAATAGAGTGCAACGTTGGTTAAATCTGTCAAGGCTAACCTTAGTTATGACAGTATTCGGTTGAACGCAAGGATGGGGCATCAAAATTTGCAAAGAATTAAAGGGGAGTCAACCCCTGGAAGCGTCAAGTTCTCATGGAATAAAGAAAAATCAGATGAACAAACTGTGATAATGAGCAACATCGGACAATCCGATGTTAAAGTCCGACACAAAGAATCGATAACGAATTGCTATACCCCAATAAAAATATAGCATTTTTTTACTTTTCCGAAAAAAAGAAAATGCGGAATTTTGCATGCAGAGTGAATAAGAAGTTGTCCGACATGACGTCACAGATTCCGTCGAGTTTGCCGATCGCAAGCATCCCCATCAGTGGTAGGGATCGTCATATCTCTGTGACTATGTATATTTAGCTTTCGAACGGGTTGTCCAATTTTGCTCAAATTTTCACAGTTTGTTCATTTGATTTTTTATCAGTTAATAAAAGCACGATAATTCAAGGGGTGGGTTCCCCATAAATGCCTTATCTTTCAACTCGAAAATCTCTGGCGACAAACATGATACTTGTTTGATAGCAATCGACATAAATCTTATTATCTTGAACGCTTTCCCCCTTTTGGGGTATTATTCTTTTAATTCTCTTCATTTTATGGACTGATTGTCTTTGTAATTTTGGGGCATTGACGTGCAAGACCGCAGACAATTTATTTTGAGTTGACATTAGATAGTCAAGTGCATCCTACATGATATTTACTGTCGTGATGATTTATCATTGTTATAATAATCTGTTATTCTTATAAAATATGTTTGGTTGTCCTCAAATGCCATTTTTTTTAAAACATACTCGGTCGGTCAGAAAAAAGCTTTTCTCCCCCCCCCCCTTTTTTTTCTATTAAAGCACAATTTACTCAATTCATGAGGAAAATATGACTTAGAATGGAGTGAACAGCCAAGGAGTATTCAAAAAAAAATGTCAGGTTTTACCTTACATGTTACCTAAGATTTTACACCTATTTTCTTTTCAATCTTATCGTGGAAAGCAAACTAAAAAAGTCAGGTCGGGCCATTTTTTTTTGAGGGTCGGTCGATGGAGGACATTCAAACAATATTTTTGTTAGCTTATAGGTACTCCTTTAATTAACCTGGTTTGAGGAGGGAACACGGGGCCTTTTGAAAAGTTTGCGTGTATGCATGT
>BQKZ01003691.1:0-11623 GCA_036244855.1 Temnopleurus reevesii
CAAAATATTACCTCTAACCTTCAGAATTGTTGCCCTTCACTGATTTGCTTTAATTGCTCCCTTGATGAACTAAGGAGTCAAAATTGATACCTCTACTAAGTATGTAGCACCATGAGTTAGGATTGCTCTCACCGTGAGCTAACATGAGGCAAGGGAACATTTAAGACTAGTCTGCCATTGCAGACATATTTTTTAATTGCAATGAAAACATTCAATTCCATTCAGATGCGAGTTTCTTGTAGGATAAAGGGGGACATCTTTTTTCTGTATAATGAATTTATTAACGTATTAGCAACTGGAGATTGTTTACAAAAGTCTTATCGCTCACTGGCAGGTGTAGCATTATTGTTCATATCTTGATATAGGAGAATCATTCTCATAAGAACATGAGGATCGCATACATACCAAATTCATCATTATAGCCCCAAAAGAATGGTTATCATGGTTAAGATATCACATTAAAAATGACAGGCAGTTTAGGGTGGTTTCAGGCGGTTCAGTTGCTAGAGGGTTAAAAAAGGTATAGTGAAGGAATAAAAAAGACGAAAAAAAGTCCCTTGTAAATTCTATATTTACAATGTAGATGGCAATACTCACATCTAAATCAAGTAGAAAAAAATTGATTTCTTTATGCTTTCATTGAATTGGACATCAAAAAGCAATTCATTTTACTAGCTGTTTAGGCCATTGAATGCTCATTTTCTAGTAACATTCGTGAACTACTCTCTTTATTCCATTTATTCTGAAATGCAATAAAATACATAAAGGCTGTATGAATAAATTAGCCTCAAAGAGTGTAAGTGAATTCAGTGCAATTCTCCCTGGAGCCTGGGAGTTCCATGTGAAAAAGTTAAGGATTATCATCTTATTTTAATGTTAATGCCCTGGTCACATAGGACCCCGGAAGCAACACGATTCACCCCGACTCTTTGTTAATTCACAGATAAATGCCTCAGAACAACGAGTAGGGGTGAATCATGTTGCTTCCGGGATCCTATGTGACCAGGGCTTAAGGATTCTAAAGTGAGAAATGAGATTAGCATTGGTGATAATGCATCACCCTGAAAGATTATTCTATTTTTTGTCTAAAAGTTGAATACATTTTAACAAAAAAGGCAATTTTAGAAGCAGTCATCTGAAAAACAGTGATTAATTAAAATAACTTCTTGGTAATTTAAGGAATTCGATATGTCATGTCACAGAAGAAGACTTATAGATTCAGAAGACTGAATGTGAAGACTAAATCTAATGACTCCCTGAGCAGATCTCACAGCATCTTAATTACCAGGAATGCGGCTAATGGGACCAGCCAATTACAACCTCTGCCAAAAGACCATATCAGGCAAGCCTGTATGGCCTCTGTGTGGGATGAGCATTATTAGTAATGAATGTTTAATTGTGATTTCTTATCCATCTAATACCCAAATTAACCTTTCTTAATCACTGCTTTGATTTGATTTCAAGAAGTGCATGAAGGTCACGAAGTGGTCCTCGTATATGGCAGGTTGGAGAGGCGAGTTGTACTTGGAACAGCCTCCCGCCATAACCATAATAATAATGATAATTGTACTATTTCTATAGCGTCTATATTCTTCCAGGTGATTTACAACATATAAGCAAGTAAATGTGTACATACAGTATGTAAATTCATAAATTTGAAACTATGGAATAGAATATCTAGACACAAACATAAGTAATAGAGTAATGAGTGTAAGAAACTGAGTACACTCGGTAAATTTTAGGCAGAAAGTGAGAGATTGTGAGAGCGACCTCCAGGCGCTGCACAACAGTCTGTCGCTGTTAACCATAAAGACAAAAATGAATAATTGTTTGTTTGTCTCTTTCACTTTTCACTCAAATTGAATGGTACAGTGAAATGATACTAAACGTAGGAAATGTAGACTGAAAAAAAAAAATTTTCAGATGTTTGTTGGCTGTTTATTCTATTTTCACATGAAATGTTTTCTCAAAATAAAAAAAAAGGAAAAAGGTTCTGAATGATGAATGCTATTTTTATAAATTACATGCCAAGGCAGCCAAACTATTTTTTTTTTTTTGGGGGGGGGCCCAACTTGCATTTAGCTCTTCATGTAACTTGTAATATGTTCTACAAAACTCGCCATGAACTAACAAAGGGTTTCAAATTATGTAAACATGTTCACAATGCTTGTGTACTGTAATACTAATCAGCAAACACGATAATAATAATAATACAAAACATTTATTAGGCGCTTAATACGGATGTTTCTAAGCGCACAGTATTCTGATTACGAAAAGATTATTACCCGGTAAATTAAGTGAAGATAAAGAGGAGGAATAATACACAGGTAACATAAAAAAAATTAACAAAACAAATTAACAAAACAGAGGCGATCAATTAAATCAATGTAAATATAGTACAAACCTCTTGTTACTCATATCATACGCATAATAGGTTTGGGGCAAGGTCTTTATTACTTTATGCTTACACCACTTTATACAGCTTGTTGACCGCTCTTGTCCAGCAATGTAAAATTGACGAAATTTGCATGAGTTATGGGGAATTCACCTTACTCACACAGCTGACATACATCATTCATTCAATCTCATCTTTTTTGAAATGGTGCTTAATGTGTCTACCTGAAGACCTATCATCGGGATTGGCCATATCTCTCTTTTACTTTGTATGCCTTCCATTTTGAGGCTCTATTAAAATCCATTTAATGGCCAGACGATTTTAAAGATTTTATCAATGACCCTTCTCGATACATCTTCAGTAGATGTGGATGTAGAGGAATAATCTCTGGATATTTTCTGTTTTTCAAATATTTCAGTCATGACCACTTCAAATGAAGTTTAATTCTAGTTTTTAAAGTTATTCAGGTAGATTTTGAAGTCTTTATGGACTGAATTATTATCTTTGTGGATTTTAGTTCTCATTTTGTTCAGATTTTTTTCTTCTGTATATTTTTCTGCTTTCCTACATTTTATTCTATTTTTATGTTGATTACACTCATGCCCGATATTAAATAATGTATTTTTATTTGGTCATCTTGCGTTAATTGCAATAATATAAAGATTATTTTTTCGTAGCCTCTAATATACTCAACATTGAACACACAAAACTTTAATTAAAAATGTATACCAAAATACAATTGTATCAATAACAAATTACAACTTCTAACCACATTGATATCATTCATAGCATGTACTCAAAGAGTGTAAAAATATATTCACCATGACCGTTTTAAAGAAAATTTGATATTTTTACAGTTTCTGTTAGAGAATTCTTAAGTAAATGAATGAAGTAAATATGTAT
Organism: Temnopleurus reevesii; assembly: GCA_036244855.1. NCBI lineage: Eukaryota > Metazoa > Echinodermata > Echinoidea > Temnopleuroida > Temnopleuridae > Temnopleurus > Temnopleurus reevesii. Next base: position 3,299 of record BQKZ01003691.1, read on the forward strand.
GGCATTTTCAATAGAAAGAAATGTTAAGTTTTAATAAAGTTGGTTTGTTATTCTATTCGGACAAGTATGGGATGGGTAAATATGGAAAAGTACAAGACCATATTTTGCAATACAATGTAGATCACTGCCTTTCAGGTATCCACATTAAAACATACTAGCAAGTCAACAACATGATATTTCTGAAGACAGACTTTACTCATTTTCATGCAACGCTATGCTTCTCAAACTGGGCAAGAAGAAAGGTCAAATAATGTAAATTCATACAAGTTCAATATCCTGCAATTTTAATATAGTTTTTTTGTAGCGCTGTGCTTCTTCTCTGAGTATGGAGAAATGGATAATCATATTTGAACTTTCCTTAGTCTTCAAGAAAAAAAAGAATTCATATGATTTTATTACAACTCACAGAATTCTGAATTTGTAATTACCAAAGGTTCGAAGCACAAAGAACATGTTTAAGCCATAGATTAAATGACCCATTTTGGGATTTATCTAACTTGATAAACTCAATCAGATTTGATGGCAGAAGAAGTACTTAAGCTCAACCATTTTTATAAAAGGGCCTGTAATTGTCTGATTAATGAATTAGAATTGAAAGATGGAAATGATAGATGGAAAAGTATGTTGGTCTTACAAACACATACACGTTCATTTTTAGGAGAACCACAGAATGTTTTGACAGTTGCCCTGATATTAAACTGAGACCTAAGATGGTATTCATTCCTGAAAAATGCCTAGAAACAAATACTTCGTCTTAAGAGGAGAGGTGTAGAAACCAGATCACTTGTGAGTCATAACTCCAGCTGAAGTTCAATAACCTGAAGCAAAATGTCTTCATTTCAAACAAATCTCTGCCATCCTTTCAAGGAAAGATCTCGCCGTAATTGCACTTTTCATACCAGAGCAATCCATGCATATCTCTGCTCTCCGCAAGGGAAGACACAAGAACTATTTCAGGGCCATGGGGGAAAATGGGGCGAAGCTTATAGGTGCAGCTTTTATTGATATTTTGTGCCTACGTCTTTGTATGCCGCATTTTCATTCCTAACTGTGCCATACTCCACTTATGTCTTTTATTATTATAAATGTCCTCTAGTGTTTTAGCACAGCCTGGTTCCACCGCACAATCTCTTTTGTGTTTCATATTTTCATGTAGATTTTGAACAAGGGAAGAGAGGGAGTTTACTAACACCCTTGATACCAATTTATATTTTGTGTGGTATTCTTTTGGGTCATTTCCCTTTTACCAATGTAAACCTGATGATGGGTTGGGTCTCATTAAGTTTTTGTATATGGTCTGTAAAATCATTTTATCTTGTGATACAGGGCCCCTGGTGGGGCAGTTTTGTTTTTTAACCTGAAAGTGCCACTCTGTTCAAATAAAATTCATCTATCTGTTTGTTTGTCTTTGTTTCTAAAAATTACCACATGAACCCCTTAAAGTGGACTTGTGCACTATATCTCTTTTAGTAAGATATTTGAAGAAAACCCTTGTTTATCTCTATATTATATCTGCATGCCTTTTGCAAATCGGCCAAATAACAGTTCATCATTGACTTTATTAAATCCAATTTACCATGTATCCCTCGGGAGGGAATCATGCTCACTCTCTTCTAGCTTAATTGTATTTTAGCCATCCCAATCACTCTCGAGCAGCTGTTATGGATTTGTCCTCATCTAGGATGAACAGCATTCTTATTTTGTTCTTTTTCTGGTGGGGTGTATTTGTCCAGGAATTGTTTCATAGTAAAGAAAGATCTTCAAAACTTTTTTCCTCCACTCTTTGTGTTTCATTCTATTCTTTTTCCTTTTTTTTTCTTTGCTTTTCCGTGCACTCTCTCCTCACTCTCTTCTTACTCTTTCTTTGTCTTTGTCTTTGTCTTTTGCTTATGATTAAGATTCTGCGAGGATCAAAAGCTCAAGCTTCTTTTGACTTCATTTTACTCCACAGCTCTCCATTATTGGATAAGAAGTTTTAGCAGTTCTCTTTATTTATTTCTTTCTTTGTCAGTCTCTCTCTCATTATTTATCTATCGATATACCGTAGGCCTATATGCTAAAATGTTTGTAGTGGTTTTATTTTTGTAAATCTCGTGGCCCAAGGCCCTAGCCTCGTAAAAATTTCCACTCATTATGATCCACATTCATATGCAAACATTGTTAGATATTGACTTTTACGGTATTCATCCATGTTACTCTCCTTGTTTTATTTAATTTATATATTTCTCTGTCTCAATCCTTTGAAGATGTTCTTTCTCTATCACCCATATTATCTCTGATTGCATTGAACAATATGTGGATCCCGCATTTGTTTTGATTTGTTTTTGCTGAACTTGAGCTATCTAAGATAGCTCAACTTTATCCTTTGAAAGCCAAAATGCAAGAATTATATGACAAAACTTATGCACTGATTACTTGGCATTGCAAATGATGACTAATGTGGTTATAGTATAGCTAGAACTGGCCACAGTTTATTTGGCCACAATTTATTTAATTTACATTTGATGACAAAATTGCACCATTGTCTCATTCAAAACAACATTGGGTTCAGACATGATACATTCAAGCATTTATGAAAGTCGCTCCACACATATGAGATATATCCACTAAATCTATGTTTTCAATCATCGCCATACCTTTCTACTCTACTCCATTGAATTCCATTTGGAAGCAGGTGCAGCGTAGATATTCATTAATTAATCTCGCACTAAGCACATATTTTTAATCAGTCAAACAATGATAGGATGGAATAAACCTCCAGAGGGCTATGAAGGATGGGGGAGAATACCTGATCTTGAGGCAGGGGTAATTTGAAAGCAGGTGTGTCTGAAATGTATAATGCTGGCCAGAGGTATGGTGTCTTGCAAATGGGGTGTATGATTGCATAAATTGTATAATCAAGATACAGCTTGAGAGGAACTTGATATTGGAAAGAAAAATCTAAGCAGCATGGAGCAAAAATATGTTTTTAGAAAATGAATGACATCAATACTTGTATATAATTTTCCTAATCTTGTAGTGTTTTACCCCAATTTATGAGGAGTATTATTGAGGATGTCTGCACTCTTACAATTTTTTCCAACGTGTAGAATTTTTTCTTCTGAAAAGGGAATCGAGCAAAATTCCTTTTATGATAATGATAATGATGAAGACAATGAAAATAGAAATAACTTTTGGATATATTTGTATCACAGCCAAAAAGTTGAATGATGCAAATTTCATTAACTTAATTAGCAATTGAATTCATGCAACACAGTCAATATTGTGTCCATATTCTCATCTTATGTGGAGTATTTTCTGCTGAGGGAAATTGATTGGTTGATTAGAACCCAATACATTCTCATTGGGAGATACAAGTCTCAACCCTCAAGTAACATTAACATTTTAGAAATTACATGGAACTTTATTTTTACTTTTCACACAAGTGACATACTGATGATTCATTGATGTCTTATTTTTCTTCTCTTTCAATCATTTAGACAAATGGAACAGAAGTTGACTCAGCTAGGGTAAGTTGAAATGGTTTTCATGTGAATTGATGAGAATGATGATGATAGATCATTCTTTACAAGATACGTGTAACTTACAATATTGCTATTTTCAGCTCACCGGATTATTAAACAATAGCTGGTTTGGTTCATATGCTCAAAATGATCAAATAATAGAGTTTTTCCCCACAAATGTTGATAAACTTCTTGCCAAAGTAGAATCTAAAATGTGTGTGATAATAATACCCAATACACAGTATATATTACAAATCATCTTTTTATATGTACCATTAATTATTCTTTGTTGCATCAAATAAAAGATGAAAAAATGTTTAAAAAAGAGATGTTTTAGTGCAAAAGTACATCTTTATTATTACGGTCCTGGTGAATTATTATTATTTTATGTAAAATAATTGATGTGATTAGTTACAGGGTTCATAAGCATATATTCAGAAACCACCATTTTAGTCTGTGATAATCCCAGGACAATATTTTGATTAATCTTTCCCTTATTTTCTTGCTTTCAGGAGAGAGTTATCACAATCAGAAGACAAAAGGTTGGAGGCCTTGGACTCAGTATAAAGGTAAGGATGGACTAGTTAATGAACTCACAAGATTGAATGACATACACCATAAAAGCAGTAGATTGCCATTTTTGCTGTCTTTTCTTCACACACGAATTGCAAGGTAAAGGTCAAAATATGGTATTCTATAGCTAAATGCTGTAGGGTTTGTAAGGAGGCTAATGCTTAGACGTGGTAATCTTCATGTTATCCACTATCTGTATATGATCCCTTGATAGCTGTCTCCAAACATTAATCAGGCTCATGATGTTAAATGGACCGAAATCTGGTCATCATATCATCCTTCTTCTGCTCCAATTAATAATAATCTAACAGCGTGTTTTGATCAAGAGGTGCCCACCATACCGCCCCCACACACATCTTTTATTGAAGATTGAAGGAAATGATTTTGAGTGAAGCGTATTAGAGCAGCTTAGGGCAGTTGTACAACAGAAATATGACAAATAGGTGTACAATAAAATTTAAAAGAATGTATAGCTACAGATTAGTGCATTTTTCCAGAGATGATGATAGACATTATCAGAAATTCTTTCAAAATTATTCAGTTTTCTGACAATCTTATTTGTCAATTCAATTCAAAATAATATTTATTTTCCTTACAACAAAATGATGTACAGGCTCGTAATTTATGATTCTAATCAAATGATATAGTAACTAATACACAAATTAATAATTTAGTAAACAAATTGAAGGAAAAGGACACAGCTCCAGAAGCAGAGGTTGTGATAGATGCGCCGACAAATGCAGGATATTTTTTTTAACTTAAGTAGAGTGGGTATATTTTCAATTAAACCTTTATGAAAAATATCATACAATGGTAAATCCTACATAAGAATTTTATACCTGCTCATCAGATCAGGGAAGAGTTTTACAGAGAACTTTAGGAGGAGGATGTTTGTTATGATGGGAGCGCATCCCAGGCGAGAGCATCATCATTCCATCAGTAGGAAGAGCATCACTATCATCCTCTAGGGTAGAGACACATCATCTGGGTGGTTTGGTAGAAACAAGATATTCCAGTGTTTGTTGATAATAGAGCAGAAGCTTTGATTGAAACGAACATAGATCAGGGAGGGTAATGCTAAGGGTTTTAAAATTAGCCTTTGTAGAAGTCGGTTTGTATCAACTGTGAATGAATTTCCATATTTTCGTAAGATATGTTATCTTTATTCATTATGGAAGAAAACAGAGTAAGTGTATTTTTCGTTTAAAAATTTGATGTGTATACCTGTGTTTTTTTTCCCTTTATTTTCTATCTCACCCATTGCATATTTTGGTCTGGGAGTTAAAAAATAAGCTTACAGTTTAAAAACTTTCAAGTAAATTTATGAGGAACAATTTTAGATGTTATCGACTATTGTATCATAATTTTGTATAACATTTGTACCAAATTGAAATCTTTAAATGATGGAAAGCTCATAATTCAGATTTTCAGAAAAAAATTATCCGGATGAATTTTGTAGACTTCAGATGAAATATGGAAGATAAAAAATAATGTTTGTCTTTGGATGCAACTAGACATTGATGCAGGGATGAGTAACGAAGATGACCTGGAAAGCATCGATGTGGAATGACTGTTTGTATAGATAGATCAAAGTATCACACACAAAGATTTACTTCGATGACAGTAACTCTTTTGCACTCTGTCAAAATGATCCATCTTGAGGGATGGATCGCTGCAGTAAGATTGGGGAGAGGGTATTTATCTACCATTCAACCCCATTTCTGATCCGACGTTTTTTCTGGCTCATTTTCCTTCTTTCTCCCACGATTCTCTCAAAATCTCCTCATCTTCCAGTTGTGTCTTTTTTTCATTTTGTATTTCACTGTCTTCTTCTCCTTGCCTGTCGCTTCTTTCCATTTTTCCAAATTCTTCTTTAGATCTATTCTTGAATGATAAAAAATCAGCACATCTTATATTATAACTATCTAACTAAAGGTAGTCACTGTACTTTGATATATGACTGGACATTTGTCCTTTCAATTTTCTTCATATTCTGTGAGCATTTGATCCCTTCTCTCTTGTTTAGCTATACTGATTGCATGATATCTATTTCACAAATCCCTTTTAAAAGATTTAATTTTCCACTTTTCCTGCCCCCTCCCAAGGCTCCCACTCTTACTTACCATCCCAAATCTAACTTCCTGTTTCCTTTGAATTTGTGTTCCCTTTACTCCCATCCCTCTCAGAAATCAATTTCAATGCCTCTTACGTTACAGGGGGATTTGGAATAAATGCACCTATAATGGTTCTTCTGTAAATATTAGGACAAAGACTTCGGTCAAATGTAAACATGACAGGGATGTATGATATTTTAAAGGGCGATTTGTCATCAGAAAAGGGATTTTATTTTCATCAATGTTCTTTAAGTTCTATAAGAGGATTTTTTTTCTCAAAAAAAAATGTTGTGAGGGTAATCAATAAATTCTAAAGGAGTGAATTTGATCACATTTTGAAATAGAATTTCAAGAATCATTTTGCACAACCATTTTACATAATTTTGAGGACTGTGTTCAAGATTTTTTTAGATAGGACATGAGTAACTCACCCATTGACTGCGGCATTCTGTAATTCCCTTCAACTTTGTGCATGGAATACCATTTCCAGTAATTAATTGGTTAACAATTTCATAAGTAGTCTTCAGGTAGTAATGTGGCAATCAAATTTAAACTATATACTTGAAATGGATTTGTGCATGTATTATGCTGCTTTGTTGGGCAATGTTTGTTTTAAAATCTCCTGAGGAAACCAGTCATTTCTATCAATTTTTGTTGCTTGAGCCATTGGCTGTAGCTTCTGCCTTTAAGATTACACATGGCTGCTTTCATTACAACTTGTGATAGCAGGCAAGGGGCTCTTGGCCTGTATACATGACATTCAGGAAGCTCCGAGTATGTAACTTGAGCTCAAGTGGTTTAAATGCTGCCCTCGTTTAAGATTTCTGTATTATGAAATCGCAATCAAGCCCAATTCTGTTTCACGTGCAGGTTCAAATTTTAAAAAAAAAATGAAATACATGACTTTTCTCTATTTCTTAGGCTTATTTTGTATGTTTCTTTCTGTAAATTCCTCTTACCTCAACCCCTCTTCTCCCACCTCGCTCATTTTCCATTTTCCTTACCCCCTCAATCTCTCCCCCTCTCTCTCCTCTTCTCCCCTTTCCCTTTCTTCCCCTACCTACTTTCCCTATTTCTCTCCCCTTTCACAATTCTATTGCCTAATAGACACAAAGGTAAATGTATATTCAAACTATATGATCATTCTTTTCCATTCTTTCTTCAATTCATCCTTCACAGGGAGGAGCAGAGCACAATATACCCATATTAGTATCAAGAATATTTAAAGACCAAGCAGGTAAGAAACAATAGGATTTAAAAAAAAAATCTGTATAAGCTAAAAAAAATTGCGGGGTTTGTTGTTGTCACCTATAATGTGACCATGGAATATATTTTCACATATTATGATTTGTGTACGATGATCCTTCAAAATATTTTTTAAAAAATAACAAACCCAACGTCTATAATGTAAATAATTCTGAAATTCAGTGAATTTGCTAAGAATTTAAGTAAGGCTAAACTATTTTCTTTTACAATCAGAGTGCAACATTATAATTGTGCAATTTCAAAGATTCTCAAATCAAGCTCTCTACATTATGTTATTATACTCAAATGGATGAAAAAATCAACAAATAATGCAGTTCCTCATGTGCTAACAAGATATCAATGAAAACTGAATTCAGCATCCACAGTCTTATAATTCCAGTACAGTGAGCATATATGCAGGTGACCTTTCACATTTTAGCCTTTTTGAAGCCCTAAACATTGATATTGAAGTCTGATATTTTCACATCTCAATATGTTCACCACAACTATTCAGATGAGAGTAAAGATTTGGCAGTTGAACATTTTATAATGAAAATTCATGAATAGTGGATTGCTCCAAAATTAAAAGCAATTATCAAAATAATTGCCTCATAAATGAGTGGTTTGATAATATAGTTCAGCAGTGTTAATACAATACTTATTATTAAGTGTTATTTTTAGTTTTTTAACGAATATAAATTGTATTTCCCCCCTTTTTATGCAGCTGATCAAACTGGCGAGCTGTATGTTGGTGATGCAATCTTAAAGGTAAAAATGATGTGTGATGATGGAATTATTAAAGGTATTCTCAATTTCATACAAAGAAAAGAGAATTTGTTTTTCAGGCATTCATCCATTCTAGTATATTTTCAATATTTTCTTTATTTTAC
>BQKZ01003691.1:12842-49014 GCA_036244855.1 Temnopleurus reevesii
AATTGCATTGAAATATGTACACTCATGTGAATCATCTTCTATTAAGGAATACAATTAATGGTATACAATTTTCAAATTCCTGGATCCATATCATTATGTGTTAAAAACCTATAGATAAGTTTAATTGTCATGCAAGCCGTTTACCTCAATATGACGGAGGTCAAAGAGAAGACAGGCAGGGCTAACCAAGTGGTCATTCAAGAAATGAACTGTTTATTTCCAATTGAACAAAGAGTTTTAAGGGTACATGTACATTTATATTTTTTTTCGCGACATATTTAACACACATGCAATCACTTTCTTTTATTTTTCCTCTTGCTCCCCCACACTCTTTTGGGTTCTTGGGGGTTCTAAAAGGTGCCTTCTGAAGAGGTCTTGAATATGATGGAAAGGTCGATCAGATTATATAATCAACTTAATGACAGGGATTTTTCTTGGTAATTTTGAAGCTAGATGACATAGAATAGGAAGATGCTTCAGGCAGAGTGCCCTTTGTATCAGGGAAACCCCTGAGATTCCTGAATTATGAACGGTTGCACATTTTGTAGAATAGATATAATTGATATTCTCTTTTCAAAGGGAATGACCATCTGAGATGCGAAAAATTAGGACACAATGATTCACCTTGTGTACTGCGATCACAAAATTATAGTTCTGTGTGTGTTCTGTTATATGAATGCACAATTGCTGTCATATTGGCAGCAGTATGGTACATGTAGTACACCAACGATGCAGTGTAATTGCTATCCGTTGACCACCCAGCATTGTAAGCTTATGAAATTACTTTGATTGAATGCTCCTTTCAAATAATTTCACATATCAGAGTGATTAAATGTGCTTTTTGACGAGTATATTGAGAATAAAGAAAACCCACTTTTCTCAAGGTTGGATGTATTTTATGATTCGTTTGATTTATTTGATGCATTTCTATTTGATACACCTTCAAATGCAAAATATAATTATAGCACGCACTAAGTTTTCTGGTACCCTAAATCAAATCAAGATGATGGCATCGAGAAAGGATCCTTGGCAAAATATTTAGGTCTTGGTAATTATCTTGCTTTTATATGGGTTGTGCTGATTTTTCAAATAGTATATTAGAATTAGGTTAACATGGAATGAAGATGGTCTTCCTTTTGAAGACGACCGCTATTCCCCTATCTATAGATTTTTGTACATTGTGAAGGAGGAAATTGCATCCTCTGTGTGACTTGTTAATTGTACTCTGTGTTCGTGTTTATGGACTACTATTGACTACTGGAACCAGGTGGCTCCTGCTCAAAGTTCATGGAAATCACATAATTCAGTAGTCGATGGGTTAACAACTCTCGATACCAATTTTGATTGCTGCATAGTAAATGACAGAAAAAATTAAGCAAAATGTACTTTGTATGTGCAGATCATATTTATTTGTTAGCTTCACATATGTGTTAACAAGAAATGAACAATATGTTGAGAGAATGAAAATATGCTCAAGTGAAAATATTTTTGTCTGCTCTTTGTTTATATACACATAGTCTGTTCACATTGTCCCTCACTACAATTGTCATACAAAGTTGTTACAATTATGCTGTAAAGCATACCGTATGAGTTCCGGCCCATTAAGCAGTTTTGCTCTTCCACAAGTCACAAGAGCCAGCATTTCAAGTTTATTTTCAGGTTATTATTTAGCCGAAATTCTGGGCATTTAATTGATGTGCATAACTTGATGAATGGCGCCCGTATATTCGCGCAACAGTCTGCGATCGCTAAGCGACATGGGGTGGGTGTAACCGGCCACTTGCCTGGTGATTTGAGCCTCCATAGGGATTGTGTTGAAGCGTAAGTTCGCTTATTAATGCGCGCGCATTTAACTTAAGTGCGTGCCATTGACAAACTGCATGAGGTTTGGTGGCCGGTGACACCCGCATGGTCGGAAACATGTGCTCATATGGTACTGGTATGCTCAAAAAAAGGAATTTGGTGCATACACTTTGCATACTACAGTGTAGTTTGCAGCAGAAAAGCATACAGCGCCCTAATTTTGTACAATGTGAATGCAAGAATGTGCATGCAAGATTAAATACACACTTCAATATGATATCTGTTAATTTGAGATTATTATGATCTATGTGAAACAGCCCGTTTGAGTTGATCTCAATCATACGACTCTGAAAACAAAGACATAAATGTTTCTTTATTTTTCCAACTAAATGTACCATCTTCTCACACACAAACCTTGCAGTCTTGAAACTAAGATCAGAGTGAGCAGTGATAAGATTAGACTATACATCACATCTCCAACACCGAACCTTTTCTTTGTGACAATGCAAACACTTTATTGTCTTTTCTGCATCACATATCTACTTTGTCCTTGGCATTTTCTCTTTTGTCTGCATTCCTTTGCTAGAATCGCTACAAATACAGCAATAATAATAGAGGAAGATTGTGAAAATACAAATGGAATGGTTGCCAACCAGAATGCAGTCATCAAAATGATGATTTGAAAAGAAAATGGAGATTGTTGAGATATGCATTTGACTTCATAGTTATTTTCTTGTGTGTGAATACATTGAAAGAATAGTATTCGTTTTATTCAGATTATGTTTATCAACTGACTGAATTTTCATAACCAAAAATCATTCAAAGATTGTTTGGCAAAAAAGGGCCAGTAGCCATTTTGCACATGAATTACTGACCTATCACAAGTCAGATTGTATATGCTGAAGATATCCCTAAATTTGTGTCTACTTTTCACTTTTTTCAATAGTTATTTCCATCAATATTTATAAGAATGGCATTTATATGCTTGAAAAAGGAATGAAGGGCTCCCCGTTCATGCTTCATGTATGCACATATATGTATATCTATTTATTTTGTTCCTAGTAATGTAACCATAATAATCCATTGAGCTTCTATTTGTTTATTATAGGTAATAGCACTAAAGAATGCTGGAAATGAAGTAGAATTGACAGTCAGACATTTTAGAGCAGCTACCCCATACCTCAAACAAGCAGGTAAGAACACTTTATCACACTTTGTCTTTACCCTAATTAAATGAACCAGCTCCATACCTACCATATTTCTGACTCTTTCTTCTTCTACACCTAATAATAAGATGATGCCAAAATGAATGATTGTAGATTGAACGTTTTATTGCACCTGACTCTTCAGAAAACTTTCATTATCCCTTGGCATTGAGTTTCAGTGGACCATAGGTTATGACTTGCAAGAAACATTCAAAATATTTGCATGTGATACCTAAAACTATGCAACTCAAAATTTAGAATTTCTGCCTTCTTATTCCCTCGACTTAACTATTAAGAATAATGAGGCTTGTCGGAGAAGAATATGGAGCATACACAATGGTGTTTTGTTTCAAATTATTACTGATGTGTTTGGAAATTATACTCTTTGTAAAGGGTAATAGACTTAATTAATGTGTTTCTTGGTTGGCAGGAATGCAGTTCCTCAAAACATACCAGGGCGGTGTTTCACCAAATCGCTCTCAAAGTCATGCAAGACATTAAATAAGACTGGAGTATGTTATAATGTGTAATACGCGTAAGATTCTCGAGCATTCAGCACATGAACTGATATCAGTCATGCGTAAAGTCTTTCTTTCTTTCGTAACTTGGTGAAACACCGCCCAGTTTTCACCTAGGTTCAATATCAGGGCTATTTTCTCATCAGAAAAACACAAATTCCAAAATATTTCATGCAATGACATTACTCAAACTGAGAAGAAGTTGCATGAAAATCAGGTTTTTTTTCTTTATTTCTTTCATTGTTTTTCTTTCTCATTACATCTTGCAGCTAAGTTAGCAGACAGAGGGAAGTCTCCCGATAATAACAACACAACAGAGAGCAGTTTAACAAATGGAGGAGAGGGATGGCAGGTGAGTTATTTTGTATTATTTCTTGAAGCTTCTATAATCACGTACAAAAAAATATACATACATTTGCATTATTTTGGGTCGTTTTCAAATACAATCAAGCAGTATAAAGGTACGGCATATTTCTTTAAAATACAAATCTGTGTTGAGAAGATTTGGGGTTAGATCGACGATGACAGTTTGTTGCACAAAGCTCTTGCACACAGTGCAAATGATTGTAGCACAAATAGATAATACACAAAAAATTTATGTGCCCGCAGCAAAATGTGTGATTGAACTTAATTCAGTGACTATTAATCAGCAGCAGCACGCCATAATGTCTGCTGATCAAAGACAATCCATTTTCTGAAAATAGCATTTTTTTGCTCTCCACATCTTATAAATTTGGGGAAAAACCAATGGTGATCCTCTTGGACAGCATTTATTGATCAGAAATGGTTGGTATAAAGTTTGCTATTATTCTAATTCTGCTAATTTGTCTTCATTATTTTTTGCTCCACAGATGAGAAACTCCTCATCAACAATGGCGACAGTACACAACCAATCCCCTCCACCCCAACCCAAGATGCAGACGAGATGGGTTGATATGCTCTCAATATCACTACTAATGGCTAGGGTCACAAGATATACACATGGCACAGATAAAATAAGGTATAAAATCAATCTAACGGTTCATATGTAGAAATTTGTCAAAGATGTTGATATTATTGAAAGAACATTATCATTGTGAAAAAGGGGTGGTTGGTACCATTTTTACATTTAATTTCCTTCCCTTCTCCAGTCCCTAATTCTCCTTTTGTCATTCATATCTCCAAACAGTAATGTTCCTTTTCTCACTTTCTATTATGTAATGTCAATGTATTGTGTAATAAATGCTGTGGGGATTGAAGAATGACAAAAATGATGGCCATTTTTACATGCATGGACCTTGAATAGAACTTCAGAACTTTCACACAGTGAATCACAGTGACACTAAACACGGCTATGCATTGGTATTTGGAACATGAAGACACTAATTTTGGCAAGCATATTAATATCTATAATATTTGCTTCCTCCAAATTTATGAAAATTAGTCAATATTACATTAAATTGGTTGAATTTCATACTAAACATTCATTGTATTTTACTATTATCCAGGCCGAATTCGTTTGAAGTGATAGGTGTCGACGGGACGTCTTCAGGAACTCTCCTTTGTCAAAGCTCAACAGAACTCCTGGATTGGCTGAAGGTTATCAACTCAAGTGTAGCAACTCTCAATGCACAGTCAGTGAGTATAGTTCAGTTCAGTTTAATTTATTTTATTTCCACAAATCAATTAAAAAAACAATTGAAATACACAACAAAAGTAAACAGTAATACATTGGATATAGTAAAGTGAAATAAATAAAGTGAGTGGAGAGTTCTCTACGTTAGAAGCAATTTTATCCCTGTAGGTTGCCAGTTCAAAAAGCCTATGAGGGATGTAAACCAAAACTTTTAAATTTCATAAGTTTTGCTCCAATTTTGACAATTTGATCCTTTGATTTTTTCTCCATCCACTGAGAGCATGTCAATGTCTGGTTGAAGTTCCCCTTTTATAGATGTATTGTTCATTCTATATTCATTTCTGTTCTGCAGATGAAGCTGTCCAAAGATCTCTTACCACCAGTAGACCAAGTAAGTATAGAATTAATACAACTGCTAAAAAAAAAGAAGAAAAATAGGAAAGGACAAAATTGTAACAAAAAAAAAATGAAAGAAAGAGGGAAAGGGCTGCCCCATAATTCAAGAGAAATACTCACCTTTATGGGCTGCTAATAAGGGGACGTCAGCTCTTTACCGTACCCCCCCCCCCCCTCCAAGATCCGCTTGTAAATGCTATCTCGTATCAATTAACTCTTTATTTTATCAAGAAATATTGAGTCTATATTTTCAGTCCCCCCCTCCCGTCCTCCATAAAAATGACATAGCTGTCTTATAAAGGCATATTTTATGAATTCATGTCTAAAATTTTGTTTCTTACAAAATCTTGACTGTAAAAATCATCCTAATAGTGATTATATTTCAACTCAATACAGATCATTATTAATTATGTTTATGTTTTTCTTATTTTTCCTCTTCTTATAAATGCTTATATATTTTCAATAACAACTACAGATGTATTGAATTTGATTCTTTTGTTTCAGATTGTGCACTTTGGCTGGGTGGAAGAGAGACTTGCAAGCAACTCACATCATAACATATGGAAACCTAAATTTTTGGCAATAAGAGGAGCTGATGCTCTCATCTTTGAATCACCCCCTGTAAGTCATAGCGAGTTTTACAAGATAGTTTATATCAGTTATAAATCAATTGCAAATTATCCCCATTTCTACCGAGAGAGGCACAATGCCCCACATCCCTCATTAATGTTTCGCCGTGCCTTGTCGCAAAAAAAAATTGCACTCTCCGACTTTTATCTTTCAATCTCACACAACTGTTGAGATCAAATTCATGACAACTGGGTGTGCGGTCTTGATGTTACATGTGTTTGAATATCACCTCGCTGAACAGCCGGGAAGAATTAGGTTTAAAAACATACTTTTTGGACAGAAATGTTTCTGATTGGCTAGTGCACATTACAACCAATCACAATTTTCTTGCACTCCATCCTCTCCAAGTTAGTACTCTCGTGTTTTCTCTCATTTTTGTTCAGCCTTTGCGTTATTCACATTTTAATGTTTATCTCATGCATATTCTAAAATGGTTGCCATTTCTGTTTTCTCTCCATGACACCTTTTTACTGGGGAAGGTCAATTAGTCAGTGGAACAATTGAAACATTGCATCCTTGACTGATTCCCCATTGATTATGTAATATATGGTGTTTATGTACCTTTACAAAATGAAAACCATCAATCTTGGCAAGTGTGCTGGATAGTTGCAATCATTGCATGACCTCTTGTGAAGCATTTGTTTGAATTTAATCGAAAATAAAATTCTAGCTGTCAGTAAGCAAGCTTTCTTTTCAAACTCCTGCTTAGGGTATGTATACCTCGACAAAATTTTCATAAGAGCTATTCAATTTGAGGCCATTTGTATTCTTGTGAAAATGCCAATAAGCGATTAAGGGTCTATTTACCCATTGACGACTGGAACCGGGTAGTCCCTGCACAAAGTTAATGGAAATTAGAGAATTCAGTAGTCAATGGGTTAACACATCTGATTCCTTTTCTTGCTCCATCATTCAGGTGAACCCCCGAGATTGGATTAGGTGTGAGAGGAGTTACAAACTTTTTGAAGTTGTCTCAAGAATATTCAAGGTAAAGCATACCTAAATGTTGCTGGAACCCAGTCTTCATATGAATATTCATATTCTCGTCTGCAGTCAACTCCACGTGCTGGCCTTGACTACTCACGGTTCTACTATGTAAAAGCCTTTGTAAATAGTAGTGTACTCTTCTTGCATTGTTAAACATGATGACTGATGACCTCCTAACTGAGGAACTGTATTGAAAGAGAGTGGTCAATAAATGTTTGATGTGATATACTGTTTTTGTGGTCATGTCTCCTATTACTGTCTACTATTAATGCAAGCAGCCCTCTCGTATGAAAATTTTTACATTTATTTTTAGAGTTAATTAAATGTGCACTCATTTTTCCGACAATGACAATAAAGTTGATATTTGAAATGATCGTGTTTATGTTGTGTTCAATTTTCCCCAGGATTCTGAGCTTCAAGACGACCGTGCCCATTGCTTCCTACTCCAATCAGGGGCAGACGATTGTCATTATCTCAGTGTGGAGAATAGGAGTGAACTCAACGTTTGGCAGAGTGCGGTCCTCAGAGCAACTCATGCATCTGTCAGCAAGCTATGTGTAAGTATCTATCCCTCCATTGCCAACTTTGTAAATAGCATTGTCCTCTCAGTGTGGAGAATAGGAGTGAACTCAACGTTTGGCAGAGTGCGNCTACCGAGAGAGGCACAATGCCCCACATCCCTTATTGACGTTTCGCAGTGCCTAATCGCAAAAAAAATTGCACTCTCCGACTTTTATCTTTCAATTTCACACAACAGTTGAGATCGAATTCATGACAACTGGGTATGCGGTCTTGATGTTACGTGTGTTTGAATATCACCTTGCTGAACAGTCGGGAAGAATTAGGGTTAAAAACATACTTTTCATTTTGGACAGTAATGGTTCTGATTAGCTTTTTTCTTATTACAACTAATCACCATTTTCTTGCAATCGACCCTCTCCAAGTAAGTGCTCTCCTGTTTTCTCTCACTTTTGATCAGCCGTTGCTTTATTCACATTTTAATGTTTATCTCGTGCATATTCTAAATTGGTTTCCAGTTCTGTTTTCTCTCCATGACGCCTTTTTACTAGAGGGTTCAATTAGTCAGTGGAACAATTGAAACATTGAATCCTTTACTGATACCGCGTTGATTGTGTAATTTTGATTGTGTAAAGATGCATATGCACCTTTACATTCAGTCTAATATAAAATCTAACTGTCTATAAGCAAGCTATCACCTTGAATTCATTCAAAGGGTGTGTGCAACTGGGCAAAACCTTTATAGGAGCTATTTACTGGTAATTTGAGGGCATTTACAGACTTTTGAAAATGTGAAATGAATCATTTAGGGTCTCTTAAAACTGAATTCATATTTGCTTCTTCAATCCTTCAGGTGAACCCCAGAGACTGGATTAGGTGTGAGAGGAGTTACAAACTTTTTGAAGTTGTCTCAAGAATATTCAAGGTAACATACATCCTAGGTCTTCTAGAACCCAGCCTTCATATGAATATTTATTTTCGCATCAATGCAGTCAATGCGTACACTCAATGTCTTGGTCTTCACTGCTTATTCCTATACCATGCACGGGTCTTTGTAAATATAGTCAAACCTGTCTGAAGCGATCACCCAAGGGAGACATAAAAATTGGCCACTGAAGACAGGGGACCTCTATACATAGGTTCTGTTAGTCAGGAGGGAACCGATTTAGGTGGTCACTATGAACAGGTTTTCACTATAGACAGGTGGCTGCTAAGGCAGGTTTGACTACAGTTGTATGTTTCTGTTGCATTGATGTTATATTGATGACTGATGACCTGTTAGTAGGGAACTGTATTGAATAAGAGAGGGGCTAACAAATGTTTGCTATGCTGTACTGCTCATTTGGAATTGTCTCATTTTACTGAAAATATGAAATACAAGTACTGTAATCTTCTCTTCTTATGGAAAATGTTTTTGTAAGACTCGATCAAATGCGCGTCCATTATTCTGGTGATAAAGTTGATATTTTTATTGAAAATCAAAAGGGAAAATGGGGCAAACAAAAAGAAGACATGATGCATGCATGTACTGGTTCATTGATTGTCCATCAACACTTTCCTGCTGTTTTTGAGGAACTGAAAGACAAACACTTTTTTGACAAATAGTGTAGATTCTCCACTCCACCATCACTTTGTGGAAACGATAACAATTTTCTTAACTTTTTACTTGCTTCTGTCGACTCCAGTCACTCACGCTGGCTCGCTTCTATGAATCTGGTCAACAAGTTGAGCACACACTAGTCCACACTTGCAAAAAAAAAGGTTAAATAATGCAGCAGGTTAAGGTTTGCCAATTTGAAATACTTCAAATAATCATTTTTATTTGCCTCTGTAAATTTTTCCCAGGATTCGGAGCTTCAGGACGACCGTGCCCATTGCTTCCTACTCCAATCAGGGGCCGACGATTGTCATTATCTCAGCGTGGAGAATAGAAGTGAACTCAACGTTTGGCAGAGTGCGGTCCTCAGAGCAACTCATGCATCTGTCAGCAAGCTTTGTGTAAGTATCTATCCCTCCATTGCCAACTTTGTAAATAGCATTGTCCTCTCAGCGTGGAAAATAGGAGTGAACTCAACGTTTGGCAGAGTGCGATCCTTAGGGCAACTCATGCATCTGTCAGCAAGCTTTGTGTAAGTATCTATCCCTCCATTCCCAACTTTGTAAATAGCATTGTCCTCTCAGCGTGGAAAATAGGAGTGAACTCAACGTTTGGCAGAGTGCGGTCCTCAGAGCAACTCATGCATCTGTCAGCAAGCTTTGTGTAAGTATCTATCCCTCCATTCCCAACTTTGTAAATAGTCTTGTCCTCTCAGTGTGGAGAATAGGAGTGAACTCAACGTTTGGCAGAGTGCGGTCCTCAGAGCAACTCATGCGTCTGTTAGCAAGCTGTGTGTAAGTATCTATTCTTCAGTTCCCAAATTTGTAAATAGTCCTTTCATTATCTCAGTGTGGAGAAGAGGAGTGAGCTTAACGTTAGGCAGAGTGCGGTCCTTAGGGCAACTCATACATCTGTCAGCAAGCTATGTGTAAGTATCTATCCATCCATTCCTTACTCTTTAAATAGCGTTGGCATTTTCTCAGTTTGGAGAATAGGAGTGAACTAAATGTTTTGCAGAGTGCAGTCCTTAGGGCAACTCATACATCTGTCAGCAAGCTGTCAGCAAGCATGTGTAAGTATATATCCCTCCATTTCCCAATTTTTTATGTAGTGTTGTAATTATCACAGCTTGGTAAAGAGTGAGGAATATATATGATGGTCAAAATTACAATGCGAATCGATACCAAACAGGTGAAACAAGTTGCCTGCTAATGAGAAGAAACGTAGTAACAATGACTGTATACTCAGGTATTCACCTGGAAAACATGCAAGTTATTTCCATAAAAATTAATCTCATCAAGTTTCTGGAACTGTCAGTAACTCTGACATTGCTGTATTGAAAGTGCTTCATGCAGGAGTCAGTAAATTAGGTTCAAATTCATGTAATTCCATTCTTAATTTAGTAAAGATATGATATGTCAATGTTTGATCCAACAGTTGGCTGACTATACATGTATGATGTATATTTGGACCATAAGCTGATTCTTCTTTTGGCTTTTTAATTAAATGGACATTCAAATTTGATTGTACAATTATACATTAATATCAACTAGTGATACTGGAGACAGTGAATGCTTCTGACTTACAAATATTTGGGGTGTCAAGCAATTGTAAGAGTACAATACCTTGACAAAAAGTTTTGTGTGAATTAGGAGTTTTATAGGGGAACTACATGTATGTTCTTGAAGTTATTTTGCCCCCTATAGAAATGGTATCAGGTTTAATTTTTAAAAAAATGATTGTTCATGTTTTCCCACAGACAAAAACCTATGGATGTACATGGCGAAAGAGAGTGGTTGGTTTGACCCTTGACCTAGATACAGGTTTCACGCTGTTTGATGCTCACAATAAGGTAAATATAATTAGTATAGTATTTTCTGATGGAGTAATTGTAAGAGATGATTGTGATTTGCAGAGCTGTTTCCCAAGCCAGTGGCATTTGTTCATTATTAGATCAGTAAACCATTTATATGTTGTATGAAAGGGCAGATTATTTTCTTGGGATTCTATATGTGGAAAGAACATATTCTTTCCTTATTTCTCTTAGTAATTGTTTTACAAAAACATTGCACAGGACTTAAACGACATATTGTTTGACATTCTACATGTAGTTCTTCACAGTGTGTATGATGGAGATATAACAAAGCTTACATATACATTAATTTTTTTTCCTCTCCCTCAGGCATTGCTCTGGAGATATCGTTTCTCACAACTCAAGAACTCATCAGATGATGGTAATGCCAAAGTCAAGCTTCAGTTTACCAACGCCAACACTGGTCAACTTGAAATGCAGGTTCGAAACATCTCTAATATTGTTTATGTCTTATTTGTCCAAATCACATTTATTTCTAAATACATGTAGTTGATATTTATACCTGCAGAAAGCAGTGTGAATTGATGTGCAACTATACTTTGCCATACACTAGAGGGAGATGAGTGATAATAAGTAACAAAATCTGTTGTGGAATATCAAAGCAGCTCATTACTTGCGATCAAACATTTCAGATCCCAACATTATGAAAAGTTATCATTACCATTCTAATAACCAGGATGTGTTTTGATGTGTCTTTGTGCTCAGTTATACTTGCTTAATGGAATATCTGCATTTCCAGTTCAGCCATTATGCATCCTGTACAAATCCTTTCAATTCAATTGTCACATGGATCTGAATGCCAAGCCTTTTCAGGATCCTAACTCTGAGGAAGGATACATTATGTGTCTGATCATCCCCACATGAGATCATTGTTTAACAAGAGAGGTTAAACAAAGTGAATTTTGAGTTTTAAATACTCTCCATTGCAGTATTTCACAAGACATTTTATTTAATATAGTATCTTTATTCCTCATATAAAAATACAAAGTACACTGTACACATAAATACAAAGTAGAATTGATGTAGATTTTGCCATGAACAATGAATTCGCTGGAATAATTTATCAGGTGTTGTATGGTGTTGCCATTGCACTGACTCAACAGAAGTGAATAATATTCATAGATTGTATAATTAAATGTTTATGCAACATGATTTCCTAATTTTCAATTACATTTTTTCCATCTCTGTTTCTTATTCCCCAGGAATTGGAGTGCCCAAACCTTCGCAAACTTCTCCACTGTATGCATGCCTTTCTAGCAAGCAAGCTTGCAGCCATCGATCCTATATTCCTCCGTAGTACAACTCAGCTCCCATGTGACTCATGACAGCCCCACAGGAGGGGCAACTAACAATCAATTTATGAAAATATAGTTATGTAATTTTTGTACTTTTAGAGATTTCTGTATCTTCACTCTCTTTTTTTCTTTCACTTGCTCGCTCTCTCTCTCTCCTCCTCCCTCTCTCTTCCTCTGCCTCGATCCCCATCTCTGTGCTCTCTCTTTTATCTTTTCCTTTCTTTTCCTTTTTTTTCTTATTTTCTATTCTTAAACAACTGTTCATTGTAAATTGCTCAGAGCTGTGATAATAAATGGCAACACCCGGATGGGATTTGAACCTTTGATCTCTGGGTTACTAGACCAGTGTCATAACCACTAGACCACCAGAGTGCCTGAGTGATTATTATGACATACAAAGGAAAAGTTCATCAGTAGTATAGTTGATCATAATCAAATACCCCTCACCAGGCAGAGTATACATACAAAATTGTGTGTTCTTAGTCAATCTTCTGGAGCTGTGAAAAATATCAATTTACGTGAAAAACGTCATTACTACTAGAACAAATCAACTACTGCTTTAACCCAATGACTACTGGTACCAGGTAATCCCTGCACAAAGTCTATAGAAATTACAGAATTCAGTAGTCAAAAGGTTAATATCAAAATCAGTACCTAATCACTGAATCATGCCGATGGTCTAGTGGTAATGACACCGGTCAAGTGACCTAGAGGTCACTGGTTTGAATTCTGTCGGAGAACTCTCATATTTTCAAAGCTCCAGGCAACTTATTGCACACAGTTTCAAGTCTATACCCTGGTAGGTGAAAAGAGAATTTTGAGGATTTTTTGATGATCAACTACCAAACTGATGAATGTCTATTTCATATCATCTTTTGTTTCCATCTTTGAGGACAACTTATAGTTCTTCTTCTTTTGCTTTGCTTTTCACTTTCTCCCGGTATCTCTACATTGATCCATAATAATCTTAACTGTCATTGCGTAAAAGATATTCAATTAATATGTGACAATGAATAGGATTCCCTCTTCGACCACTTGTTTTATACTTATACCTCAAAGGAGCACAACTCAAAATGTGTGTTAGCTGCTATCAGCTTTTCTGTTTTTCATGAACCAAGTTGTCAGTATTTTTTAAGTATAATTGGTTGATACTTTGCAGCATCTTGTTATGCTTTAGTATTTTTTTCCATTGTTTGGACTTATATAATTTTTTGATAATCAGTGGGCCAAATACACAGTGTGAATTAAATTTATGCGGGCCTCGTTTCCACTTTTTTTCTGGAAACTAGTTGTCATAAGTCTAACATGTAATTGAGCTGCATTTCAAATGGCAAAATTATTTCCTATTTGCCATCATATAGAAGGATTTTGGAATCCTACTTTGGTTCTCTTCTATTGGTGTGACCGTGCTAGTGTCAATAATGATGTTAAAATCTGATACAATCACAAGTGCTTTGTGGGTTTAAACATCAAAATACAAATGTGTGCTAGTTTAACTTACGTTGTGCAAACGTTATCAGGGTATACTCTATTTGCAATCATTTCAGTGGGACTCTATGAAATGCTGCATCACATAAAACATGTCATGATTTTTTTGTGTAATTATCAGAACAATGTCTAAAAGTTAAGCCATCTGTTGGGTATTTTCATTCAAGGTAAAATGTCGTACATAACATTACAAAAATCATATTCATGTAATCTCTCTCATAAAGTTCATGTTAAAAAAGCTGCACTTTGTTTACCATGTCAAAGTTTGTTTCTAATGTAAGAACATTCACAAAGTTTGTAATGGCCATTATAAAAGCAGTATTCATTTCTGAAATAGGAAGCAGTATTCTTATGTTTGTACAGTGCTTTGGGGTTTTATTTTTAAGCTTGGTTGACATCTTGGGATTAAAAAGTGATTATTGGAGAAAAAAACTTTTAAGTTGGAAATCTAAAGAAATAGAACTGTCACATTGTTGTGGCAAGAAATTACTTTTTGCCTATTTTGTAGGCAATTTCTGGGTGAAATTCTGATGCATTTTGATCATTCATGAAGCTCGACATATATTACAATATATAACATTCTACCTATTCTGAAAATAACACATTTGCTACATATTTGTCTGCCTTTACTGAAGAGAACTTTGATGTTTGTTTATTTTGATTTGTACAATTTTCCCATTATTGGTGGGAAAACATATTTGGCATCTATTCACAGTGATCAGATAAGGCATGGTTATGTATAATGTTTGGCCTTTGCTGAAGAGAGTTTCATGAGGATGTATATATTTTTTTGTAAACTCAAGTGCATTGAATACCTTGAAGAACGTCACTATTTTATCTGTACATTGTACAATTTGCATCCGTAGTTAGAGAAGAGCTCAAGTATGGACATCCAGTATTGTTATAACATGTTTTAGGAAAAAGCCTATCATACACTGTATGATGGGTCTGTGATACAATTTCAGAGGAGAATCAAAGCTTTTTACAGAAGCATCGTAGCATATTTAGAAATTTTGCACTGTGGTTCTTGGTTAACTTTACAAAATTGCATACTGCAAGATTTCTTGTCTGAAGAAAAATCAAATCATCTCCAACTCATAATGATGGTTGTCTAGGATTATCTGCGATTTTACTCTTATGTTGCCATTATTCCAGTTTGCTAGCAACGCAAGGAATATGTTAAGTAGTGGTACCAGTGGTCATAACAGCAACCTGTTATGTGTCAAAATTCCCGTATTACACACTATTGCATTTGATTTCCCTATATTGGACCGCAGTCAATCATATCTTGTCCAGTGGGCTTATGAAAATATGAAAATCCTGTTTCATTTGCTTAATCACCGTTGGTCAGTCATTTCAAGATTGAAGAAATGAATGTCCAACCAAGGTCTGGAAGCCTCTATCTTAGTTTTTTGTGTTCAATTTTCCCCTTCCTCTTGAAATTTCCTTTCTAATAAAACAACTCTTTGGGGATTGATGCTGTATTTGAAATCAAGAAATGTATTACCTAAATTTCTTGAGAAACAAGATTTGATAACAAGTAGAGCATTAAGCATCTTTCAAGTTAATTGAGTGATTTTGATGAATATTTATATATTTTGGATGTTGTACATAATCTTATAGATTTTTATTGAGCACTCTGATATGATAGTCTGAGATTATTTGTATTTTGTGATATGAAATGAGAATATTTAAGAGTGTTTGCACTGTAGGAAAAATAACAATGTCATTCAACTCGAGGCAATAGATGCCTTCAAAAGGAAAAATAATTTAATGTCATATTCAATTAGCACCCAGATGCACTATATATATATCTTTAAAAGAAACTTTGTAAACAAGCTGAGAAACCCAGATCTTCAAAGGTCTTCAAAACTTTTCTTATAGTCAAATGTAAGTGGATTAAGGTACATTTGCAGAGGTAATCAGTTGTAGCTTCTATGCAATAGCAAATTGGGAACTCGATATTCTGATTTATTTCTGGATAGTCGCAATGAAACATTGTTAGAGAAGCTATAGACATTTGTTTGGGGAGAATAGCTGGATAATATCATAAAAATATGATCCCAAATATCTGTGGTTAGATGGTTTCTCAAGCCATTACTGAATCACCAGTCACTAACATGGATCTCATTATATTTGTTTGGAAGTATTCATGTTGGGGTATGAAAGAAAACCATGGCTGATTTCAGAGGAAAATTTGTTGCACTGTTTGAGGAAGAACAGTACTATGGTGTACAATATTTGCACTTGGTGTATTGGAATTTTTTTTTTATAGAAGTAAGATTCATTGCAATAATCATCGTTCTTTTCTCTTGACCACCATCTGATTATGATGTACAGTGTATCATGCATTGATGGAATGAATTGATCATGACTGATATTCACAAAAAATTATCTGAATGTGTTCTTGTATTGCACATTGTATCATGTTAACAATGTTGGTGTTTGTTATACCTGTGACTATTGCAGAATCCCACACTTCTTGAAGCATTTTCTCCTTGGAATGATGTTAATAATTGTAATGTGTCCACCTTCAATGGGTGTCTGAACGAATTAGGTATCCCAATACAATGGATATAAAAGTGTTTAGTTCAACTATATTAAAGGAAACCAACCCCTGGGATTGTCATGCTCTCATTGAATGAAGAAAATGATACACACCATTCATGAAGAGTTATTCCTTGAAAGTTTTGTAAGTCCTATAATTTATTCCAGATTGATTGTTTCTAACATTATTTCATTTTATATCTGTTCATCTGATTTTTCTGCCTTTAATCAACACAAGATTTTTCTTGGGGAAATCCAGTCTTTTAATGAATTTCCTAAGCTGATGATGCAGCTTATAAGTCACTAATGTGTCACTCTTGAGCTCTGGAAGAATAGTTCATATTACAAACTAACAAGAATCCATTTACTATGAAATTAAAAGGGCATTCAAGAAAATGTCACTGTAGTCGTCACTATGTTAGACTTGCTTATCTCCAGAAACGCTGATGACTTTATGCTCAGGGTGGCTTCTGAATACAAAATTACATTTCTCTATTCATAGACAATATGGCCTTGCTTCATTCTAAAAATATACCTATGTTACAGGATGCTCATATTTTTTTTCATATCGAAAGAAAGAAAGTTTAGAATACATAACAAATCAGTTATTTTCAATAAGGATATCCAGTGCTTTTCAATAGTAATATGTGTGCTATGTATGGTCTCATTTAATGTATGAACATGTACCCACCCATTTAGTTTTATTATATGTTGTATTGTTACAATAACTTATACATTATATATGAATTATTTGTATTTGTGTGTAGCATTTATTAGATTATATTCCTGATATAAAACATATTGTTTTGTTTTTGTATATTCTAGTAACCAAGTTTCCGTTAGTTTTGTCATATTCATTTTGTTTCCTGTACAATTGTACTATTTTCATCAAATAATGATGTTGTAATATATGTATGCATACATTGTAATTTGTATTTTGTTGTATTTAAAATATTTTGTGTCAACAAAAACATTTTTTATTATTTATTTGCATTCATACCTCAGAAATAATGTTTTAAACAAACTCTAACCGATTTCAGCCTGAGCTTTTGAGCTTCTGTGCTAGAGCTGGATATATATCCTATATTTAAAGGTATTTTATTGCTAATGATCAGGATGAAAACATTGGTGTTAAATGAGCTAATGTATTTGCAAATTACTTTACATTCATAAAAATAAATCTGAAAGAAATTGGGAGATGAAATGCCAGATCATGTGCGAGAATGATCTCCCTATATATTTTTTAAAGAAATTTGTGAATACTTGTTCTGGGTTCACATGATATTCTACATCCTGCTCATTACAGATCTATACCATTAATGGGTACAAGATAGTGTTATTGGTAATTGTGTACTTTTATCTAGAAAAACAATAACAAAGAAACTGCTCCAAATCATGTTATTTTGAATGTCCGAGTAATGATATCAAATTTATTTAATCCGTTTGGGGTGCTATTTCAATGATACAATCTTATGAATGATCATAAATATTGAATAGAATGTACAAAGTGTTAAATACAATAATTAATGAAAACAGTTCTGGTTTTCCAGATAATGTGAAATATGGGAAAATGGTACAATGCAAGAAATTGTATTATTCCAGATCCAAATATTTGTATTTGTCACCACTCTCCCTACCTCCCTCCTCCCACTCCTGCCCCCTCCCCAACCAATCTTCATCGTCAAGTAATCTCTCTGTCTTCCGTCATCACTCCTTCAATCTTATCAATAGCGATGTAAGAGACTTCCATTGCAAATGTTGAAATAACTGTTAAATTGCCCAGTTGATCATAATTGTATGAAGACGATTGATCACTCTCATTTTGAACCACTGTTGAAAATTTAAACAATTCATTTGCGCACTATGCATTTTAAATGGCATGCACAATTTGTCAGTAATTTGCACTAATATGAATGTCATAAGATAACTTTAATTGTGATTATTAGGAAGACGATTGATCATGCAATAGTCTTTACAAACAGCACTGTTGCTGTAATACACTTTTTATTTAATAAAGACAAAATAAACCAAATTCAGTTGTCAAAGACTTTCTGTGGAATGTACATGTATGTTTAAATCAACCTTTTTGTCACTTTTGCCCTATGTTTAGTAAAAATTTGACAGAAGAGAGGAATAGTATTGGAAATGGAATTGTTGGACGGAAAGGGCTGCGTGTTGTGAATGTGAAAAATTTAATTCTGAAGGAATGAGGGGAGAGAGAGAGAGAGAGGTATGGACAGGCTTAACATAATATACTCAAGACAGGGGGGCAACATTGAATGAATTAAAGACATTGTGCAACATTCTTTTCGTAAAAAAAAATCCCTCTGCCAGATCCTAAATAAATGGTTGATGTACATAAATTAAGCTTTGAAAATATTAGGCTTCTAAATCAACGTTTAGTGAAATTAACATTAGAAAATTTCTCTGTCATTGGTCATTCTGTACTCTATGGTGTTCAAGCTTTAATACAAACTTGGTTTCCATTGGAATATCCGATATTGATTTTGCACGTATTCCTATGGGGAAAATATAATCTTGATTTTGTACACAAGCTTATGGGAGGCCAAAATTTTAAGGGCGTCTGTCGACCCTAAAGTGGCTGAAAATTTTGTTTGTCATTAGTCACTCTGTACTCTGGGGTGTTCAAGCTTTAATTTGAAACTGGTTTCGATTGGTATCTCCAATGTTGATTTTGTACATAGTCTTATGGGGCACCGACATTTTAGGGGCGTCTGGCGGCCCTTTCCACCACCTACATCGTCTTGCAGTGTCCATTCATCTATCTCGAGACTATGACGAATCATATGACGTGGGTTCTGTGCGGTTACCTTTTCAGCTAGGCTAGCCGATTTTTTTTTTTACCACTTTGGGCCCCTCCCATGGCCACATCCACCAGATAGGACATGCCAGACGGCCCATTCGTAAAATTGGAGAGTACGATCTTTGCATCCATGAACATTAAAATGGGTAACCTTTCCAGCTAGGCCAACCCTGGCTGGCTGCCGGTTTAATAAGCGACAGCCGTACACTTTATTCAATTTTCATAGATATCTTGATAGTGCCTGTATAATTTCCTTCTTTTTTTCATCAATCTGAATGCAATTGGTCAGAAATATTGACTTTATATTTTTTTTCAAATGACAAAGTTTTAATGTGTGACAAAGTCTTTAAGGCAGAGAAGAGAATTGAATAAGATACTCCACTGCATACAATATGAAATCTACATGCAGTAATGCCAATTTAAAATACATGTAGTCTTATTTGATATATCGTTTAATTGAGGGTACCAAACTTAATAAATGTCACTAAATATTCAGTGTTGGTTTCCTTTATGAATCAAGCGAGGATATAAAAAGTAAAGAATACCATTTTTTTTGGCATGTCTGAAAATGTCCTTGGTCAAACTAGCATCTGGAGAATTATCATCCAGATACTTTCTGAACTCCTTGGTTTTGATTTGACGAAAAGGACTGTCCCTGACTGCGCCTATGGTAATTGCCGAAAAATGATTACTAGCGACAAAACTTGAGGAGACACCCTTCTTCATGATAATTGACGTCATTTTGCAATGAAGTTGTTTTTCTTTTCTAGAACACTCATAAAATGGTATCATGAACAATCCGCTGAATGCCCCTCAATAAAATCATCGACTTTCATGAAAGTTCCAGATACTGTCGAGCCATCGTCCCGATTTACACACCAGCAGAATTGACGATCAACTGTACACTGCGTGCTCGCCCAACCAGAGCTGTCTGCTTCACACCGAGGTACGTATTCACATTGGAGATCCATCATATTCAGCCGCACACACGATTCGTTGAAAGTTTGTTGCCA
The DNA here is from genome assembly GCA_036244855.1 of Temnopleurus reevesii. NCBI lineage: Eukaryota > Metazoa > Echinodermata > Echinoidea > Temnopleuroida > Temnopleuridae > Temnopleurus > Temnopleurus reevesii. The sequence continues at coordinate 33,153 of BQKZ01003691.1, forward strand.
AGCAACGCATGGGCGTGGCTGAGCCGTGATACTTAGGGTGTCCATAGGAGGATAATCTGTAAAAATGACATATGGTGAAATGAATTGATAAATGTCAACAGTGAGCCTACTGATTATAGTAAGGATTAGGATTATGGTATTACGATCTAGAATTGTCAATAGGCGTAGCCAATCATGGTCGCTAGTGATCTGATCGGGAGAAAAGAAATCAACAAAATCATTTTATTCTACCCTTGATTAAATTATCCCCTCGAACAAACACTCCTGGGCACCGTGAAATCAAGATTTCAAATCAATCAAACACGATATAAACTATTTTCGAAAAATTAATTCGAACGCAAATTCAATGGTCCTTTGTAATGCTATTCAAATCGGAACCGGCTTGCGATTGCTGTGTCCACAGAGTTGAATACACGGTGTACGGCTCTAGTTTCTGTGGCCCACTTAACTACCCAGAAATAGTTTATCCCGTGTATCATACTATTGATGTATTAAATATTTGCAATTGACTATGATCTTGCTGTTTTCTTTTTATGTTACAGGCCCAGAGGTACATGATACATTGTGATGAATGGGCTGCTTGATTTGTTCATATTGATGGTGATAAAAAGTGTTAAGCTGGAAAATACAATTAAAAGTGGGAAGCTCGGCTGCCTAATTTTTACATTCTTTTCATTACAGTATTTATTTCTCTTCTGACTGCGTCCACATATGTCTCGTTTCTCAGGTACAAGTGTTAATTCATCACGTTATACATGCTATAAGAAGCTATAAAGGGAATATATTATCGATAATGCAAGGAAGTACAACAGAAGTTACTTTCAACATGAATTACTCTGTACATTTTTACACGATTTTTATCCACTTTGTTAACTTCTCTTATCTGCTTATAAAGATCCTTATTCAAATCCGCAGAGTGTCACACCGGATAAAGATGACGCAGTTCATATAACTTTATCGACCGTAAAGCTTCAATAATCCTGTTAATGGTCGAATAATGATCGCAGGTAGAGGATTATAATTCACTTCTATCGCTGCAATTAATGTAACGTGCTTGCCCTGCGCATTTCTTTTATTTCCAGATTATTCTCGGACTATTGTGTTATGCTTTCTCCCTGCTTTGTCTTTAGACTGTTCTTGAGGCCGTGTCCAATCAGCTTTAACAATCGGACAATACAATTTTTATTTTCTCCTGCTTTATTGGTTTCAGAGTTTTCAAATTCTCACTTTCACATTTCAGGGATTAAAGTTAAGCACCTTTACAACTATTTAAAATCGAAATTAACAAGATATAACTTTCATTTTTATTTAGTTCTATGTCAATGTCATTCTACAAATTTCACTTTAGAGGAAAAGAAAAAATCATGAGAAAAATAATAAAGTGAGCCTTTTAAGCGGGCAGCTAAGAAAGGAAGTATGAAACAAAATACAGCAAAGCAAAAAAAACGAAGCCATTATAATTCTTAAGTTTCATTCAATTTGTTACACAGGATTTATGATATAAAAGTCTGTAATATTTCCTGCTATAAAACATATGTTATTTGAGATACAATCAACCTGTATTACATCGGACGGTAGTACGATTTCAGTCATCGGTCATGGCGGTTATTGGAGCAGCCATGCGTTGTTTCTATGCTATACTCTTCTGTATTGGAGTACCAGGTAACATCCTTATCTTATCCGTCTACCACAGAAAGAAGTCAAAGATTGGCACGGATATCTTCGTGATGGGACTCTCCACAATAGATCTTCTCTCATCCGTTACAGCAATTGCCAGATCGTCGACCTTTGTGACTCACGACTACTTCTGTAAATTCATCTTTGCTTCAGCAGCATGGTTTACGTCCACCCAAATCTCGCTAACGTTAGCTATCAGTGTTGATCGCTACCTGGCAGTTTGTTTTCCTGTCCGTAGAAGACCATCTGTCCGAGAGGCTACCATAGCTGTATCCATCACCTGCATGGTGACAATCATGTTGCTTTCACCGAGTATTTCGCTGGCAGGTTACGGCGTCACCATCAAGGATTGTCTAATTAGGCAAGAACAGGCCTGGATCGTGATCTACATATGGTCAATCGATCAGGCGTATGCATTTGGCTTGACTTCTATCACTACGTTGCTGTATATCCGCGTAATATTCGCCTTGCGTCGTCAGTCCAAGATCCATGCCATGTTGACCAGCAATCCCACAGCTACTGCATCATCAGCAGTAGCTTCCCAATCCGGACTGACATCACAACGCGGCATTGGTGCAAGCGTAGTGCAGGAAACGGCGTTAGCCCCTGGAAATTGCGGGGAAACTGGGCCTGCGGTGGCTGTCGAGTCTTCGAAGAGCGGTGTCACATCCGCCAACGCGCCATCCTGTTCAAAGGCAGCTTCAGCCATACGTTCTCACGAGGACATTCACGACGACAACTTGAAGCCAACATCTTCTAAACCCAAGGAAATCCCGGAAATTCTAGATGCCGAATCAGCGAGCAAGCATGTCTCGCAAGATCATCTCAACCAGACCGAAGGTAATCTACCAAACGCACAAGACATCACCGCCGCCGCACCCCCCTCGGTCCCAGTTGGAAAGCCAACCGAGAACCCTGAAAGCAAAGACGCACGACAGACAGAGAACAGACTGACAAAGATGTTGGGTGTCATAACCCTCGTCTATTTCCTTAGTTTGATACCTGTAACAGTTAGCCGATACACTCCCTTTGAGATACGACGTGCATTCATGGCCAAGTCTGACGCACATCATACGATGTACGCCATATTTTTTCGCACCCATGAAATCAACTCGATCGTCAACGTCTTTGTTTACTGGAAGCTCAACACCCGCTTTCGCCGGGATGCTCAGCATTTGCTGGCTCAGATAAAGCGAGCCATCTGTAATCGATTCCACTCATAGAGGTATATATAGCCGTAGTTCCACTAAATTGGTGAGCGTGGTCCACTCTGCACTTGCAAGCACAACCATCGAAACATTGCAGTCATAATCATCACAACCACCCCCAATCGAGGTATCGTTAAGCTGGGTAAACTGGAATAAAAACTTAGTTTAAAAGAATAGTTTAATGAGGTGAATCACTCGAAGGTCCCTGTAAACAGTAAGCAGGGAAAGCAGAAGCTTGAAAGCAAATATCTCTATTTATTTATTTATTTATTTATTTATTTGTTTGTTTTATATCAGTAGGGTTGTCCATTCAGTAATTACAGCACTGTTTTCATAGGGGCCCTACAACAGAAAAACACAAGAAAAGTACAAAAGTAGATAAAATTATGCATATCATATAAGTAGAACAAAACAAACTAGAGTCTCGTTCCTATTCACGCCGTTTTACGGTACCTGACTTTGAAGAGTGAACTAACTGTTCTTTTTTGGACTAAACAGCTTCATTTGTATGATTAACATACACCCAAGAATTTGAGACCCGGGGGGGGGGGGTCTCGACCTATCTGTAATTTTGTGCCCGCCCTCTCTGTTTGAGGAGGTATCAAGCAAAAAAAATAGAAGGGGAAAAGGGAGGGGTGAGCGAGGCTGACAAGACTAAACAAAATAATAAAATGGGGTCAAACACAAACAAAAATCATGAGCTCAAATTTTTACTCCCTAGCTTTCACCGGGTGCGCACATGATTAAGGGAAGACCGATATTCATCCTTTTGAACAATCAATTATGGTCAGGGGAGTCCCTTGAAGGCGCCAGAGATTTCAGCCACAAGCACTTGCAAAATTCTCTTCCCTATATACCCCGAAACTGAAAACTGAACATTCTGACTTGCTTGATTGGCGAGTGTTTAGATTATTTTAGCAAAAAAAAAATCAAAACAATTTAGGTATGTGCCAGGAGGCCATTTTCACAATTATAAAAGCTTTTTATTTTCCACTGATGTTTATAATCGATTGCGTTCCATTGATCAAACTCATTTTCGCAAAACTTGCTGTTGGAAGAGACAAAATGGACCAGGTCACAGGAGCGTCGCCAGAATTGCACTTAAAAGGGAGCGAAATGTATTCCCAACATTTTCTAACACTCAAATGAAGAAAAAGAAGTTTCCGAAAATGTATGGGCTCTTTCACTTTATTTTTTCCCTTATCCAAAATTTAGGCAGTTCCCCCCCCCCCCCCNACAAAACAAAAACAAAATCATCAGCTCATATTTGCATCCCCTAGCTTTAACCCGGGGTTCGCACGTGCTTAAGCGAAGACCGATATTCATCATTTTGTTCAATCAGTTATGGTCAAGGAAGTCACTTGAAGGCACCAGATATTTCAACCCCAAGCACTTGCAAGATTCTCCTACCTATACCCCTGAACTGAAAACTGAACTTTCTGACATGCTTGATTGGCGAGTGTTTAGACTATTTTAGCAAAAAAATCAAAACAATGTAGGTATGTGCCAGGAGGCCTTTTTACTATTATGAAAGCTTTTTATTTTCCCCTCATGTTTATACTCGATTGCGTTCCATTGATCAAACTCATTTTCGCCAAACTTGCTGTTGGAAGAGACAAAAAGGACCAGGTCACAGGAGCGTAGCCAGAATTGCACTTAAAAGGGCGCGAAATGTATTTCCAACATTTTCTAAAAATCAAATGAAAAAAAAATCTCCAAAATCTAGCGACTCTTGTACTTTATTTTTTCTTTCTCCAAAATTTACGCAGATTCCCCCCCCCCCCCCCCCCGAAGCTGGTGAAATCCACGCTTAGTCAGGAGAGCGGGAGAAACTGTAAAAACTAATAGCTGGATATTACGTTAATGGTTTGTCCCTATAATTATAATTCTGATTACCTTTACAATATTTTTCATCTCGGCCACTGGAACAATCGACCTGTCCATCGCATCGCCATTCACCAGGGATACACTCGGACCGACCTGCCTCCATGCCGCACCGAAACTCGATCGCATGGCAGCTTGAAATCTCAACTCCATCGTCTATGATTATACATAATAACAGGACATTGCAGATTTAAAAAAAAATGAAATTATTTTAACATTAAAAGTTCAATAATTATTATGTAAACACGATATAATCTATTTCGAATCTATTTAAGTCGAACGTCAATTTAATGCTCCTTTGTAATGCTATTCAAATTAGAACCGGCTTTTTATTACTGTGTCCGTACAATTCAATACACGGCCTACAGCCCTATTGTCCATGACCCACTTTATTTTAAGAAAATAGTTTATAGCGTGTTTATAGCTCTTATACAATTTATATCCTGTAAATTGATCAATACATGTGCAATATTGGACATATTTGTGGGGGTTTTCTTCTATGTCTTTTTTTTCTCGCAGAATAGCGTTACAAGGTAATCAGCAAGAACTGGTTTGATCAAGTCAACAAATAACAGAGAGTCTTTTCGTATATTCAAGAAAACTGTAAGTGTTTTAAATCTGTGGGGGACTTCAAAATGATCCTCTCAAACAATTAAACCCCAACCTTAAAAAGAATAAAGTGGGTCTGAAAGACGAAGCAGATCAATATATAGGTATATTAATTTGTTATCAAATTTACACATATACCACTGTAACATATTGGTGCAAATCAAATAATCATGTGCACGTGTATCGATAAAATTGATTCGATAAATAGAAATGGTGAATTTTAGCCCTTAGAACACGGTTTTTTGTTATTGCGCTGAATAGATGGTATTTCTAGCGGTTATACTAAAGCCGAAGAGTGCCAAAGAGCGCCGAGGAGTAGCTCTTCGGCACTCATTGACACTCTCCGGCGACTCTTCCACATAACACTCTTCGGCGTTAAGTAGATCAATTACAAAAAACCCCGGCACTCTTTGGCACTCTTCGGCCTTTAGTATACGAACCATTTTTAGTGAACACACCTGTGAATATCGATGACTTCTTGGTAGAATCTGCGAATGGCATTTTTGTTGACGTTTCTGTCGATAATTCTTGCCGGACCATAGGTATTACTAAATGGAGATAAATAACGAACATGTGAATAAAGTCATTAAGAAAATAGAATTCCTTGGAAATCTAATTTGGTAAAGATTAAGAAATGTGAATTTTGCGGGATGTATATCCACACACATATATACACACATTTCGAGACCTAATCATATTTCTCACGATTCTTCTTTATTGAATTTGACCGTTAAATCCTATTTTTCGCTTTCTCTGTTGGGAATAACAACATTTTGTTTGTTATTGGGCATATGCAAGGTTATTTCCGGGATTTGACCAAGAAATTATGAAAAGGTATACACGAAAATTATATTCTGAAATTTCCATCCAATTCTGTGCATGAGAAGGTGTCCTTTATCGAGATATTGATTCAGTCTCAGGGTACCCAAGACCGAGATATTTTGCACATTTTAGGTCATAGCTTTACCAAAACCGATTCATTTTCACACAATCGTTTGTGCAGTAAGTTCCTGATACTATATTTCGTTTTTATTTATATTTGAGGATAAAATTTGGGAACAAAATATTCGTTTTTACCAAAACTTTACTTGGGAATAACTAGCCTATAACCTTTGAGGCGCAAAATGTAGGTAAACTAATCGGCGCAAACTCTGGAACGAGGGGTGTCAAATTCTGGCTGGATACGTGTCCATGTTACCAAACAATGCACGTAACGTACTGTCGTACTATATTTTGTACATGCCATATCTGTATGCGAATGTCATAAGAAAATGCAAGAAATAAATTACATGTCAACGGCAAAACTGTTGTGAATTTAGAGGTGAATTATGATTGTCCCTCAGTTTGTCTGCTTCCATGCGTGTTCCATTTTAATAATTCTTTATTAATCGATTCTATTTTATATCGATTAATTCTATCTACTCACTACAACATCCTTTTACGCCCCTCGATTACGAGATATATTTACCAGATATGGTGATTAATATAGAAGCTACAATAAGCGATGTGACCACAAGAACACAACACGCAACCCTCTGGGGATTCTTCCTTCTACGAATCGTGAAGCTTCTTTCTTCGATCGCTCTTCGATCGCCATCGTCCTCATGGCCGTCGTCAGCGCTGGTGTCTTTGCGACTCAGCGAGGTCTTGTACATGATGTCGTTCGAATAGATTGTCGTCCACGATTTCATTGGCTTCTCCATCGACGTGGGATCATCTAAAACGACGATGGTTTCATACATGCTTGCATGTGGTCGCGTAGAGGACTCCTGTATTTGTGATGATTATGGCAATATGGATTGATTTTTCACATCCTAAAATATGGAGTTTACAAGGAAAATTAATATGTAGGCCTTAAAAAAATATGGTAGCAAAGTGATTCACCTCATACCATTATGATAATAATAATAATAAATGCAATTTATATAGCGCACGTATCCGCTCTGCTGAATGCTCAAAGCGCTTTCCAATATTATTACCTTGGCTCTAGCTACCGTATGCACGGGTATATTATTCTAGCGTTTATGATTAACTTCATTTTTATCATACACATTTAGGGCAATTCCATAAAAATGATACGTCTGGTACGCTATATTTCTCGACGATTGTTCATTTAAATTCACTGAAATTCAAAACAACACATAAGTCATAGTGAATGTTGGTGAAGTTCAATTATCTAAAATAGTCGTCATGTAATAGGTGTAACATACATCTGGGAATCGCTCTCAAAGAATATTAAAAAATACAGTATGGTGCTGTGACATTAATTCGCCCATCATATCAATTCGTATATCATATGAATTTCTAAAAAGTCGATGATGTATTGCAAATCTGACATTACCATCGTAAAGAGGGTTGTATCTTTGCCTAAATTGGAAATTTTCCTAACAAATGGACCAAAAATAATGAAAATATTGCCAAAAGATCGGCAGATTTGCTTGCATTTGCATAAAAACAGGGGTCTTGCGACACTGATCTGAATCCTTCCAACTTTCGAACACAAATCATCGAATTTGTAAGTTAGCAGTCGATTCCTTGATATTTTGTGATCAAATTACTGTAACTTTGTATCTTGTATAGAAGCAGTTTTACATGCAGTAAAACTTGTGCAAAACGGGGTCTACGAATTAATATGACACAGTTTGTTGACAAATTTCGCCATTTTCCAGCGTGGAGTGATGCGATCGTTTCGTCAATCGAATTTTGATATCGCGATATCTCCGTGAGTCTTTCGTGGATTAATTTTATTTTATAAATATTTGAAGCCTAAAATTTCGTACCAAGATTTTAGAAAATAATTTTGTATTTTAAGAGATATATTTTGCTAAGTATCACGATCTAAAAAGGCTCAAGATAAACTATACGAATTAATGTGACCCCATCATACTTACTCGAATATCTGTTCCATTCAAGCAAGATGATTTCTGATTCAGCTCATTAATTTCATCATCATCACCAAGGTCCTCCATTTCCCAAAATAATCAAATGATCGTCACAAAAATACATACATCGACAAGTCTCTCTATAGCGAGAAGTAGAAACAATGCACAGAATACATAAGATGCATTTTGCCGGGGAAAGGATAATTTACCGGTCTAAGTCAATCATAATCGGACACTCTTCCCATATGCCTACCAAGAGGACTACGAAGACCCACACTGAATTTTGCTGAATTCTCATAATAATATTTAAATGGTCAACGGAAGAATATTCAATAATTTGCACTACCGCAATATTATCATATTTCTTCGCTCGCGAGACACAATTTGAGACAAACATAACACAGCTTCTTTGTCGTCTCTGTTATGATACTTGTCATGCTTTTGAGAATACAATAGACAAATTTTAGACTTGGGAATGGCATCTTATGACGTCACGATACAATAATTATAGCGTTTTACCGCAAGTTTGTGAATGAAAGAATGCCCACAAGGCCAAAACTCAATTAGCATTAAGATGTTATTGTTGCTTTATTACATGCATCATGTAGGGCATTAGTGATTTACAAATTACTACACTTTTAATGCCTCATATAGCTTTTGTCATTTTTGTTGAAATTATAACAAGAATTCTTGATTAGGATGGACTTGACTTGCACTGTATAAGTATGGAATCTGATTTTTCATGAGTGAGGCATCATTGTCAAAACATTCAGTTTCATGTTAGAATTGCCTTGTCATTCAGTGACAATTCTGTCAGAAACTTTAAAAGAAGAGTTTAACTAAAATTTATATTTCTTCAACAGGAGCAGAAAAATCAGATCAGCAAAACAAAACAAAAGAAATTGAGAAAAACCGTACAACTATTAAGAAAGTTGCGAATGATTCTACATTTAGACACATTGGCAATTGATGACGTCATAGGTGCACAACTGATCATTTACTATATCCATATCGATGTTTTTCCCGAAAAATATGATTTCTCCCAAAGGACATGTAGATCCCCTATTTCCATGTTTACATTAATACAAACTGGGTATCTTTCTCTATAAATGAAGAAGTTTGCACCATAAATATGAAAGATTCTAGTCAGAAGTGCACCCATAATGTCATCAAATTGGCACATGTCTGAAAATTTTCACTGATTTTTTTCATTTTCCAAATCTTTAAAAATTCACAACTTTTTTATCACTTGTCCGATTTTCTTCAAACTTTTCTTGTTCTGCTAATTATTTTTTGCTGCTCCTGTTGAAAACATATTATTATTGAGTATACTCTTCTTTAAATGGAATTTGACCTGCTTTCTCCTAAAGAAAAGAACGATTTTAGTTTAATTTAACCACATTACGTTTAGAAAGTGTTGGGACTGTGCAATATCATTTGACCCACTCCCATATGCTTGCACGTATAACCTGAAGAGTGTTGCCCTCTGGCCCTATGTTTCCTATCATAATAGTATCATTCTAATTCCAGCTAAAGTCATGAAAGTCGAGTCATCATAATTACCATCTACTAGGATCGTGAAACAGATTTTTAAAAATAATTTTCTGAGAAATATGTTCGATAGGCCACTCAATATACAATATGCACACAAACTCATGGACAAGCAGACACATAGACACACAAACATGCACAAATTTAAGAGACTGTTTTGAAATATAAATCATTTATATTTATTCTTTGCAACTCCACATTGTATTTAAAGCATTTTTTTAAATAAAATGACTTTAAATCATCGCTTAAAATAGTACGCAGGACCTTGCTCACCAATAAAAAGGAGACTTCAACGGTTGATCGAGCGAAGAATTGTGAATAAAAAGGCATTGTTAAACCTATAAATAAGTCTCTTTCAATCAGGATTAGCTCCGCCGAGGAGAGGCGGTTGGCTCCACATGAAAGGAAGAGAACGATAGAAATTAGAAATTGGTTTTAAAAAAAGATCTCCTCGGAAACGACGGATTTTCTGCCTAACAATTGCCAACATAGCACTGTGTTGGGGTGGGGGTTGTAGGAGCTACAGCCCCCTGGGTCAGAGCTTTTTTATTTGCTCCTCAAAGAGGAAGGGGCGCAAACAATGGACCCCCGGAGGGTGTTTCATCAAGATTTGTCGCAGAGACAATTAGTCAGCACTGACAAATTCCTTGATTGTGATTGGACAAAAAACACTATCGCTGACAGTTGCCATGGGAACTGTCGGAAATTGACTCCTTGTCGCAGCGACAAATCTTGATGACCCCCCCCCCCCCACCCTCATCTCAAAATCCTTGGTGCGTATGTTCTTTGTCTAATCTACCAAACGATAATGGGGACTAGTATTTATCTGGGTAATAATGCTCCTAAATACCTTTCTTCTCTGACACCTACTGCGAAGACACCTACGTGATGCCCAAGTTCATGCTTATGTCATAGAAAAATAACTCTTGTAAATCATAACCATGAAAAAAAATTGTCATTGGATAATGAAATACCGAATGTGCATACCAAGTACATTGAACTTTGAATTATTTGAAGAAAGGAGAATATTATTGCTTTAATTGATTTAATTCATACTAAAGATTTTATAAATAAACGTAATGGTTATTTTATAAAGTCTTTAGTATGAATTCAATCAACAAAAAAATCTGATAATCAAGTTACACAATCGTGAATATGATTTTAAAACATATTTCAGTACACAAACAAATATCTGAGATAAAATGATATAAGAGAAAATGCTTATTGCATGTGCTCATTGGAAAAGTACCTAAATTTATTAGGGTTTCTCAAATAAGTTTTCTCAAAAGGAACATAGGTCATACACATAATGATAATAAATAGCCCCTGTATTTCATCTTGTATTGTTTTCCGGTGAATTCATGGCAAGCTTTCTGCGATGTGCGATGAAAAACAGAAGAGAGTTGAGCCCGCAGATCGCGTACACACCCCCGATGACTAGGAATACAGTAGTGAAGGATTGACTGGTATCCTTTATAAGACCTGCAAATAATTAGATAGACGGGGAGAGAGAGACGGGTGTGAGAGAGAGAGAGGGGAGGGAAAGACAGACAGAGAGAGAGAGAGAGAGAGAGAGAGAAAGAGAGAGGGGGGGAGATGAGTGATATACTTGTAAGTATCTACATCATACAACAATATCACACAGAGAAATTATAACTATATTCCTAATGAATGCCATAGTTTTTCTCCCGAGACTGTCATGAGTCTTAAGGTATAATTACTTCACAACAAAGTACGTTCACTTATCAGTGTCATACAAATCCGTTCAGACTAATGATAAAATTCCAAAATGAATGATAAATTTTGAGAACTTGATCTATTTCAATCAAAGTTTTCTGAAATTAGTATTAAAGTGTTTATATGGTTTTGTTGCCGTCATTTTACAAGATCAAAACTTAATGACGAGCAAATATTGCTCCGTAATGATTTGCCAAACTTTCCCAAAGTACTATATGTGAAAAAGTTTTACCTGATATGAAACCGCCTGACATCGATCCTAATCCTGCGGATAGACCGTAGAACCCGGTAGCAACTCCGAAGTTTTCATGAGACACAGCGTATTTTGGATTAGCAGATACAGCCATCCCACAGCAGAACACACACCAGCCTTGGATGAAGGATACCACGCACATCACAGGGTAGGTGACGATGAGCGGGTCGAAAAAGAATGTGATTGCTGAGAGTGAGTTGAAGATACAGGCAAGGAAGAGGGCATTGGCGCCAAAATAGATGAGAGCGATGAAGAGCAATCGACCGAGGATTCCTCCTGCCCCAGCGATGGAGGAGAGCAGTGCCGCTTTGGAGCTGGGGATACCGTGCCACTCTGCTTTCGGCACCAGAAAGAGCACCCAAGAGGTGATTCCAAACGCGACGAAGAAATCACAGGGGAGTGATATGGTAAAAAGCGGTTCTTGGATAAAAATGCAGTTTCGTACCCATCTCTTGATGCTTTGTATTAAAGTAGGTCGTTCATTCCTGCTATGGCTACTCAAACTTCCTGATAAATTTGAGCCACTGTTGTGTTGGGCCTTTATTGAGTCAGATACCTGACCTTCAGTGTCACTAACAGTACCAGATGAATCCCCCTCCTCGGTGTCTGGCATGAGTTCCCGTAACTCTTGCACACGACCGACCCCATTCCTTCTCACATGCACTTCTCTTGGTTTCCTCATCGCGGCACCTGCCGGAATGGCGTGCATAGAGAGACCAGCTAGGATGAGCAGAGCACCATTGTAGTTGTAAGCCTCCAGGGATCTCTCTATGATCACCGGGGAGATGAGGGCGGCCACCGTGTTGCCGAAGTTAGCGATTGATGCCATAAGGACGTAACTCCTTATGAAGTATTCATTGAGCATTATTTTCGAGGATTGGAATCCCATTGACATGCCAATACCTAGATGGAAAGAACAAAATACCATGATGTCGCTAAATGACTTTCATTTTATATAAGAAATAAAAATATGCATTATATTTTGATGGATATTATCTAATTAGTTCGATCCGATTTTGGTTCTATCCGCTTTATACATGCAATACAATCAATAAATAATTGGATTTTTTTTTTGTTTTATTTGAGGTAGTTCCATCTAATCTAAATTATGTATTTGATTTATATACTAATAATTGCATATTGCTATGGATTATTGATGTATATACCATATTTACATCCAGGATTTAGAGACCCGGAGGCTCAACCAATTTGAACCCCACCCCCTACCTTTGACGAGCTAACAAGCTGGAAAAAAAATGTCACCGTCTTAAGTTTCTCATTTACGTTTGATTTTAAAAACTTATTTTGGAGAAAAAAATGGTATGGTATGGTATAGTACTTTATTCCCAATCACTGAAAGACATATAATATACAACATAATACGAAATAAGAATACATTTGACAAATTTACATGTGAACAAAAAATAACTTGCAATTAATAAGATTGGCTGGATTGCCCTTTCAGAAGAATTAAAATAAATACTTCTGATCTTCCAAGGGGTCCAGGAAAAAAATAGTGCGTATGAATCTTCAAATCATGTGTATTGCACTTATTTTCTGATTGTTATAATGTATTGATTTGTATTTCTTGGAAATTAAGTGAATAAAATGAAATAAAATGAAAAGAAAATAGGAAGAAATGAAGTCGGACGTACAAAAGGCTTGTCTTATTGACCAATAGGCGGGTTTACTAATAGATGCAAATTTTATGCATACCTCTAACACAAAGGTTGTTCTTGACAACTCGAAAGCTTGCCCGAGGCTTGCTCGAGGCTTGCCCGAGGCTTGCCCGAGGCTTGCCCGACATAGCAACAAGTAATGTATGCAAAGTGGATTCCAGGTATTGTGGTCTTATTGTTATCAACCGGTCTATGGAATACCACGTAACTAAGTTAAACGCACATAAATTTGAATATATAAGTAAACCCACCTATTCATAAACGTGCCCATGAATATAATCATTTACCTGTGAGTGAGAGTAATATGCCAAGAACAGGAACAGACGAAGTAAATGCAGTAGCAGTAAGACATACCGATGATAAGAACGCACCAATCACAGCCATTTTCCGAGGTGTGCCGACACCCATCTTCAAGACGTAAGCTACAACGAGACCTGAAAAATAAAAAGCGGTTCAATTTACAACTCTTTATGTTTTTTGTGGAGGCGTCGTGGTGTAGTGGTTCTTACTCTTGCCTTTCAACCCATGTCGTCAATTTCCTTCAGCAAGAAATCTATCCACATTGCGCTGCACTCAACCCAGGTGAGGTGAATGGGAACCGGTAGGAAGAAATTCATTGAATGCACTGAGCGCCGAATGGTAGCCATGCTATAGCCGGATAGTAATGCACAGAGCGCTTATAAACACTTCGTATCAAGCGCTATATAAATGTTGTGTATTATAATTATTTTGTTCTCTGTACTTAATGTGTAGCATGTTGAGGATGCGCAATATTCATATTGCAAGCCTTAATTTTGATAAAGTGATATGACAACGTAATGTTTATAATTAGGGTTATATAATTGCAATTATAAGGATAATATTAATGCATGCTTGTATTTATGCAAGATTATATGCTGAAGAAAATAAATAAATTTTCATTTATTTGCTTTGCCATGGAAATCTTCAATTAATTACTCTGATCAATGTGCATTCGATATTGTGTTTGTTACGTAAGATTGAAATGAATTGTACCTCAAAGTCAGCCTAACCAATGGCACATCCCTTGACGTTATGTCATCATCGTGCTTAGTCTTGATTTTTAACAGACGATGTTCATGAAGACCTGGTAATTTTACTAGTCATAGCCCCAACAAATGTATCTAAACTGGGGCCTGTAACATAAAAGAGATACAATGAATTGAAAATTAATTGTATGTCTCTGGTACACGTTTTGCCATAGACTTACGATAAATATCTATCGTAAGTTTTATTGCATCTTTTATGTTACAGGCCCCTGGAGTATCAAGTATTGTTTTGCAGTTTCGCACAGATCAATGTAGTCAAATGTTATGCACAGTGTGTCGCGGTCAAAATAATCGATAAATTTGACTGCAATTCGAAAGTGGTCTATTGTGTTTCAGACTGAGAAAGAAACAACATGTAGGGTCATCTTTTACGGGCCAGAAATAAATCGAGAAACACTATATGACATAGAAATGAAAATTAGACAGCACTTTATAACCATATAAATGTACTACGAATTTTTCCCCGAGCTGCGCCGGCCGGAAACTTCCACCACTGGACAGTTCCGACCGGCATTTGATGCCACCCCCTCCAGCCGGAACCCCGACAATCTAGGGCAGTTGGCCTGGGCACGATGTTACGCACGACTGGTATCAGTTCTTGTGCTGAATGATCGAGAATCTTATGCGTATTATACGTCCTATACAGTCTTTCTTATTGTCGTGCGTATAACTTTACAAACGATTTGGTGAAACACCGCCAAGTGAGCATATTCAATAGACCATGCACTTTCGTTCTGTAGGCAACTGGCTTTGCACACAATGCAAAATGTCAAAACATTTTTCCATTCGATAGCAAAACTATCGCAATATAGAACATCTAGATTGAGCATCACCTTCATTGACTGTTGCTTGGTCAGACAAGCTATAGGTGAACAAATAGTTTTCATTGTTCGATTAACACAAAGAAGCGTCCATTGAATTTGAATACGCTACGAAAGGCCTTTGCCCATTTCATTTTGCATGTCGTAATATTGTTGTCTTCTTCAAGCTCCATGTCTTTTATAGACCGCCGCCCCCCCCCCCCCTCAAAACAGGAAAATTGATAAGTAAATATGGGCTTATTAAAACTATACTCACATGATACAAACATGAAGGTAGAAGGCAAGCTGCATACGAATCCCAGTGTCCTTGTATTGGTGGCTAGGACAGTGATCATAACAGACATCAACACCCCAAACGATTTGGAGATGGATACGTCGATGAAATTGAGTACGAACTTACTCACTACACTCGAGTATTTCCAATTATCTTCAGAATCCTCCATCTCTGTGCATTATCCTATGAATATCTGCATAATCGAATATAATGATGAGAC
>BQKZ01003692.1:5993-37655 GCA_036244855.1 Temnopleurus reevesii
TAGGCAGAAGATAAGAAGAAAGTTAGGAAGAAAGTTAAGAAGAAAGATAAGAACGTTTTCAGAATACCGATTTAGGAAAGTGACATAGATAAGAACGACTTTAAGATAAGAACGATTTCAGAATACGGCCCCTGGTTTCCGGTTTCATCTACTACTAGCTACGGATAGCTCTCTGGAATAGTTTTTGACATTTTTTGACATTGTCACTACTTTAGAGAGCTATGGAGTTAATGTAAAACCTTGCGTGTACGCGTGTAGCAAGGCGTTTTTGTATTTTAAATCTTCTGAAATTTCTAGTTTGCATTTGTTTTTCCTCATACCCCTTGCCTTGAAACTGTGCAGTTTTTCTGCTTCCTTCCCACCATTAAAAAAAAATGAATGGGACTTGCCAGCGCTCAGAATTTGAAGTTTGGTTGTTTTTTCTTCCTGCCTAGCAGACACGGTCATTTGAAGTTGTTGATACAGTCATGACATTATAATAATATTAATAATAGACACTGATGACCTCTGTTGTAAACATCCGGCTCGAGGTAAAAGGTTGAATGGTTGAGGGTTTTTTACCACTTTGCAATAAAGGAAATTCAATACTTGGAACAAAAGAAAGAATAGATGACCAGCTGGAGGAGAGGGTGGGACAAAACAAAGAAGGGATTAGAGAAGTGTGAAAGTTGAAAGGGATGAAGGGAAGGCAAGAAAGCTATAGGTAAACCTAGGTGACGTGACATGCAAGAAAAGAGATGAGGAAATATAGAAAGAAAATGAAAGGGGAATTAGATGGATAGGTGAAGACAAAGGGGTGTAGAAATCCAACAGAGAAAACTGAGACTACACTTTGACTGTGAGGGCAAGGAAGAGGGGGGGGGGGGGGGGAGAAGAAGAAAAAGGAAGAATTTAGGGTAAAGAAATAATTAGAGAAATGTGGACAATGTGTAAAAAACAACAAAAAATAACAACAACAGTATGTTAGTCATTACCCTCTTGAATGTTGAGACCTTGAGGTTGAATGGTGAGAAGATGTCTCATCCAGAGATTCTCTCGGCTCATGTGGACAGTATATTAAGATGGGTATCTAAAGATGAATGGTTAGGGAGGTTGAAATGGTTACCAACATCCAATTCAAACATCATTTACGTTTCCCCTTTCTTTTCTTACAGATTTCTTTTCAAGAATTCTTCAGCTGTACCATCACACCTCCATGCTAGCATCATCATGTGGCCATGGAACAAGACTCTTCCATAGTGGAGGAAGGAATAGAACACCCTCAAACTATACAGTATGGAGAACCTTACAATGACTACCCAGCGTTCACAGCATTTGACTCCGATCTAAATCTGCCTGGTGTAGGACTGCATTCAGGAATCTCTGCTAGTGGATCCCTTTCAGAACTGGACATTTCTCTTCCATCAACAGATCTGGATTTGGAGACACGAATATTCGGAGGCCAGAGGAAGAAGACTGAACATCCTACAAGTTTGCCACTGAACCGGAGGAGTGTCACGCCATTGAATGTAAGGGGTTTGGGGCAGGAACCAGGTAGAGCTAGAGGCACTTCCAGGCGTTCCCTTCATATGGGTGATTCAGATCCAGAGGACCATGTGTTACATCCTGAGATAGTTCCGTTTGAGCCGTCAAAGAATCCTATCACAAACAGTCCCAAAGATCCAAGGAACTTACTGGAATCGAAAGCTGGACACACTACCCTAAAATTGGACCCCAATACCGCACGATACTTGAAAATTCTGATTCCTCAAAGAGACACCCCTCCTGGAGAAGGACCGGCTGGTGATACGTCTGTTAACCTCTTTGAATCACTGAACTCAACTGCTGCTGAGCGCCTCCTATTAGAGAGCCCCACTGACTCTCCATCTCATTTCAAACAGGCACAGCTTCGTCTTGATACTCTAGATTCCGAGGCGGAAGGGTCATTTCTGGGACCGGACAGGGAACACATTCTCTCCAGTACACCAAGACAACAGAACAACTCCACACATCCAAACCAAACCATCCACATTCCAAGACCAGGCCCAAGGTCTTCCCACGAGATCAGGACAGAGATATTTGACTTTGAGACAGAATTGAAGAAACTAGTGGTTGATATTTATTCTGACAAGGAACCAGGCTTTGCCCCAGTGCCGGGATCTAGTGTGGAGAGCGTGCAATCAATAGAGAGCAAAATGAGCCAGGCCAGATCTGAATTGGAGAAAGCATTTGGTGGAGGTGAGTACAGTACATTTCTTGCTTTAATCCTTGAACTAATTTGATTTTCTCTGAAAAGTATTGATTCTTGTTGTCTTTATATACAGTGTATGTTCACATGACAGAGTAATCTAATTATATGGAAATATATACAGTGTTCAAAGGATCAATTTTGATCCAACAGGAAAGATAAGTACAGTAAATGAAAAAGAAACTGTCTGACATTCGTATGGCAAAATAAAAAGATATGATTTTAAGGTAAAGTCAGTAGGAATAGTTCAACTAAAGAAGTAAGCGTTCTGTTATGCACATCACAGTGTCATGTAAATTGCATGAATGACATATTACTTGTCGATCCGTAATCAGATTTTCTTTTTTGTTTACTCTGTTGAGTCTGATTTTTTTGCTTTTGAGATAACCTTTGATTAGACCTATAAGAGAAATCATATTTCATAGACTGTACAGCGTAGATTTACATTGAACAAACAAATCAGACAAATAAAAAATGACTAGCCTGGGTTATGAATTTGTATCTCATTTTATTTTTCTTATTGCCTCATNGCCTCAAAAGGACATCCAGAATGTTATGTTACTCAGATAGTGTTCTTTTTAATTCAAGAATCATACTACGTAAACAGATATAACTCAGTCATAAGTATTAAAACCGAAAAAGTATAATGTTAGTGACAAAATAACTACAGTCAAACCTGTCTATAGTGGCCACTGTCTAAAGTGACCACTTGTCTATAGTGGTCAGGTAAATTGATTCCCCCAGGTGAAAATGCATGTTAAGGAACCTGTCTATAGAGGCCACCTGTCTACAGTGGCCACTTTTTCTGTTTCCCTTGGGGTGGCCTCTGTAGACAGGTTTGACTGTATTCATTATCAGCTCAACATGTCTTTTTACAATGCATTGTATTTATGGTCATTGCTCTGATTGAAGTACCAATATCTATGTACAATAAATATTGTAGATTCATTGAATTTCAGACCTTTTCACGCATTTAGCAAGTTAATATCTTCATGTTTTGAAAGAATGCGCAAAAGTACAGAGTATGGGCATTCTAATGAGTTAAAATTTTAGTGAATTCATGGTTAAAAAAACCAGTGAATATAAAACCCCTTAGAAATTTAAGCTTTTACAGTATTCATGGGTGGTATCATGAGACCCACTATAAAGTAGTCTTTCAATATCCTGATTGGTTTTAATGTTTTATTATGGATCTCATAGTCCAAATAGCCTCTTTACATTACTCATTAAATGATGGATTGAATTGATACACCTCTCAACAGTTTTAGTTATTATTCCACAGCTCTTCATTTATACATTCATGTTAATTTCAAATATAAAACCCTTCATATGCAAATTTGCTACTTATTGATCCATACTAGGAAAATCAAACTTTAATTTTAGAATGTTGAAAAGGATTGTTTACAAAGGCTTCATGGACGAGTGGTGTGAAATAACAGCTGGTGACGTGTGCCAGTGGAAATGGGTCTCACATACCTTGGAAAGTGGATGCTCTCGTCTATCCACGTATTGTACATGTAGTTGCACAGTTATTCTTTTTTTTCATATAGACCTAAATGGTTGAAATTGTGTGGGTGTGTCACAAAATTACAATAGGGATCTGTTGAAAAGCTGCAAACCTGTATTTGCAGAGCACACACCAGTTCATGAGTTTACTTCAAAGAGAGTACAATGCTCTGTGAATACGTAGACAATGCTGGTACCTGGTGGGATGTATTTTTGCTGTTTTTCACCTGATTTTTTCTGATAGGTATTGTATTTCTAAAATTTGTCTTCGATATTTAGTTTTACAAAATTCATTTGAATTGAATAGTAGGGACTGTTACGTACATGTACATGGGATTATTTTTTTCGAGGAAAGGTTACATGTATTTAGTTAATTTCTCTGTCTTGCAAATTTTATGCTCATTCACATTATTACTTTACATGAATGAATGCAATATTTTCTAGCTCATTGTACTCTAGGGGCCTCTTTAATATTTTATTGAATAATAATATTTATTGTACATGTGTAGATCTTGTAAATTCTCTAATGTAGTGCATGTTGTGTACATTTCTAATCTAAATCTTACTGCTTTAAATACCGCCACATATTCAATGACAAAACTCTGAAATATTAACTACAAAATATGAAAATCTTGAAAATAATGAGGTCTCCTGCTACCCCACCCCCCCCCCCAAGAAAAAATATCACATTCAGTTTTATACTGCATCTAAATCTATACCATAGAAAAATAATTCTATACTTCCAGAGGCATATTTTGAAAATCCACAATGAGATCCATCTTTACAATGTTATTTACAGTACCTGTCTACTAGTCAGTGTATCATTTTCATCTAATATTTGTTTCATGATAGCTCACACACAGATGAAAATCATTGAGCTTGATATTGATTACTAATTCAGTATCACTCATATTTATTTTGCATCTTCTGAATAATGTTCTACATGGACCTAGAATTTCAGACTGTTTTTATCAGGATCTGTTTTCAACTTTGAGACAGTGATTTACACTTCAGTGCTCTGTGGGTTGTATGTCTGACCTGGGCGGCATTTCACCAAATCGTTCTTAAAGTTACGCAAGACTTTAAAAATGACTGGAGAACGTTAACAAGTCTAATACGCACAAGATTCTTGATATTTCAGTATAAGAAGTGATAACATTTTTTTGTAAAGTCACTCTTAAAGTCTTTGGTAACTTGGTGAAATACCACCCTGGTTCTTGCTACTCGAAGCACTATATTAACCCCTCTGTAATCCTGATAATCATCGCAGCTTATCCCACCATTTAATGAGCTTTAAATTCATTCAGGGGTTTAAGGAATTTAGCTTATTGAATTTGGGTTATAGTACCATGCAATCATTCTTACTTAGTTACTCTTTCTTTTGCAATTGGGAGTTTCTAGGACTTATGCCACATGTATGGCTATTCGTAACAGGTACTGTAATTTTAGAATCGCTCATTTGTCCTTATTTTATTATTTTTTTTTGATAATTACTCGTATATGTGTAGCTCTCTGACATTACATTGTAGTTCATTTGGGGAGATTAATATATCTATAGACCCAAATTAAGCGGCTTTTGTCTAAGATGCAGGTAGGATACATTACCAATATATGTAAAGGATATATGAAATGGTCTAATGATGTTAATAAAAAAAGGTAAAGGAAGAGGGTAGCATTGCATGATATCACATTTTCTATGATTTGATTTTAGTTAGCTTTGATCTCACTGATATGGCGATTTTCCCTTGAATAATAATGCTCAGTTATTTTCTGGATATCTTATTTTCATTTGTTTAGGGGTAGAAACAGTTCAATATCATGACAGCAGCAGTGGGGATACATTTAGAACTTTATCATTATCAAAGTACATACTTCACAAACATGTTCATGATAATCATTTCATTTCTGAAACGCTCTGAAACAGAAATATCCACAATAATTACAGTAACTTTTCAATATTGTGTGAAAGTGATAAATGTATAATGACTTAAGGTGATATTGAATATTTATTATCACTTCAATATAACAATATTTATATAATATTGGATGGCAATAAATGGAATAGCAGGGAATATTGCACGAATCGAAGATGAGTGCAATATTGACCCTAACGAGTGCAATATTCCCAGTATTTCATGAAATGAAGCCATCCAATATAATTATTATTATCTTTAATACCAGAAGGCTGGTCACTGCTTTGCGCAAGCGTAAAATTGAAGCCGTACAATATGGCTTAATATTGTACGGCTTAAAACTCCCATATAGATAATAATTTGATACATTGTGTAATGCAGCCCGAGGGTGATGCAGGCGTGGGTCTTGGATTTAGTAAGAATTTTTATTCATATTTGTGATTGATTGATGATAAGCTTTCACTGTGTATTGTTGCTTTTTTTCCTTGAATTTTATGTCAATACGTGAAACACTTTTCACACATCTAAAATTGATCGATGAGGTATACAACTTTGTCTGTTACAGAAGCTTAGCCAGTCAGTATGCATGTTGAATGGAACTTTCCTTTACCTGTGCCATACTCATTGTATAATATGCAATGCCTTGTATGATTACTAAACTGGTCCAACATGTAGGTTAATGTTTGTAGTTGCCTTGTAAGTTTATAATTTTGTCCTATTGTCGTTCCAGGGGATGAATTCATAACACCATATCAGAAGACCCAGGACCCTCCCAAGATGTCTGACGACACATTCACAAACATTGCCAATGCTTCTGATGCAATGGCCCTACAGAAGTCTGTAGTGGGTAAGTTTATATTATACTTTACTGTGAATATGCATTCTAGGGCAAAAATTATCCAAAGCCTTGGCTGCTCTACCAACTCTCCTCAATGCTCATCCCAATCGCCTAAGTGATTTATTGTACCTTTTTGTTTCTATCTACTTTGGTGTTGTACTACAAAAATGTGCCTTATTTGAAAAGATTGGACTTGCCTTTGGGTTATGTTGTTATTGTCTTGCAGACACTTGTATTATTATATGTAGGCAAGTGTAGACCTCTGACAAGTTAAGATGCAAATGCCCTTCAAAATTTGTACTGAAATTAATAGAATGTGAACACCATATATATTGAATATCAACGTCTTCAATATTTTTTTTTATTGCATTCCAGTCTGTAAAGTTGAACCTATTTATTGTGTATTGAATGCATACATGTACACATATTACCATAAAATTTCTATTGCAATGAAATGAAACTGATAAACAGTTCCCTTATCTGTACCTCTCATTGTTGAAATAATTTTTATCATTTCTTATCACTTTCCAAATCAAACTGATAACCCCTTCCCTAATCTACTTTGCTGTTCCCAGGTGATTCCTCAGTGAAACCAGCCAGTATGGATGAGATAGCAGCCATTTTAGCATCAGTCAAACAAGGAGCTTATCAGAGAGACCAATCGCTGAGCAGCATTAATTCTACCCTCCAATCATCATACAACAATCATTCATTAGATGATGATATACCATATCAAAAGGTAAGATGATTTCATTGACATGAATTAGCACACTTTTGTTGCAAATGAAATTAAAGGCAAAAGAGGTTATGGTTGAAATTAAAGGCAAAAGAGGTTATGGTTCAAATTAAAGGCAAAAAGACGTTATGGTTGATGAAATTGAAATGTACTGCAGGATGTTTTGCTTTAATATTTTTGGCTAAGATCCATTTTGTTTAGTGTTTTGTCAATTTTTTTAGATTAGTATAAATTTAACTTCCTTCCGCATTTTCATTTCCTCACTCATTTCTGCCTCTGTTCTCTCTTTCTTACTCCCTTATCCATAGTGTATGTATTCTGACATATGTAATAAGAAAGAAACTCATTGAGCAATCGGGATCCTTTGACTATTTTGTAGTTTCATGTATGATAGATCATTAAATAAGCAGACTGAATCTATGTCTTACTCTCAACACGCCATAAAGAAATATATTCCTTTTCAAATTTTATCCGTTATTTTTTTATATTCAGAGTTATAATTCAATGTCTTCACTGGATGAAACCCCATCAAAAATACCAGCAGACTATGTTGAGCCTGAGGTTACCCCTACAGAAGTAAATGGAATAGATCCAACTGAGGAATCTCCGCATGCCAACCCAGACAAAGTAGATGAGAACATTCCAGAAGGAGGGGGAACAGTACCTTCCAAGCAAGAGGGACCTCAACCAGACTCCCAGGAAAAGAAGATAATGACAACAAAGAAAAGGCCAACATCACTCCTCGCTCAGAACACCACACTCGCTATCAGCAGTGCAATAGCCCACAAGTACAAAGTCCCCCCTCCTGATGAAGTGCTCTCACCCACCAACCTCACAGTAGCCAACGAACCCAGGCTCTTCAGGAGCCCAGTAGCGGCCATCACTTCTGCAAAGGGAGGGAAGATCGCGACCATGGAGGGATTGGAGAAAGCCAAACCAAAGAAGAAAAAGGGAAAGAAAGGTGCCAAGAAGACAGCGTTGAGCACAAGGATCATGTCTGATACTGATACGGAACCGCCAAGTGACACAGAATTAATAGCACAGAGACAGGCTGAGAGTGAAAGCAGAATAGATCCTACCCCTTCTCAAGGTAAACACCATATTTAAAGTTGCCCAATTAGTAGGTATTTCATGGAAAATAGAATACTTTAGGACAAGATAGTATATTTTTAGTCCTTGAGATGAAATTTTGGAAAGTGCACAGAAGCCAAAAATATTTTTTTTCCTGGAAACAAAAAGTTATGGTAAAGTAATAGGAATTTTTTTAGATGGGATGTTGGCAGCTCAGTCCATTTCTTCTGAATAAATCATAATTTGAATAAAGAGATGATTAAATCTTAGTCCTACACATGACACTTTTGATGTGTATTGATGTTAAGTGTTCAATATTCAGAAAATAAATTTTGTTTTGAGCTACAGATTTGAAGTAATGTTGAAGATATGTTACAGCCACAAACATTTGTTCACAGTTCAGTTATCTTTTTGTAGAAGAAATTAGCTAGTGATTTTTCATCAAACTGAGTATTTTAGAGATGTAAGTGTATTTTTTAAGTTTGACATCATTATTTTACTCTAAGCTTTTACTCTAAGAGGCAGTAATACCTTCTAATGTTGTAAGATGTTAAGTTTGTTCCTTGTTTTGGTTCAAAGATTTACAAGGCCAAAATAAATTTGTTCTTTCAGATTCTATGAGTGTAAGAGATCAAAGTGCTCCAATCGACCCATTAAGTGCTCCACAGCAGAGCAAAGAAACAGGAAAAGAGACTACAGAAGTGCCTCATCCAGAGTCCTTACCAACACCCATTGAACAGCCAGAAACGGCATCCTCACCTCCAGAAAACACACATGTGCCTGATCAAGTGCCAACCTCCGCTCCAGAACCCACACCAGTGCAACCAACACCAGAGCCTTCATCAGGATCCTTCCTGGGTTCTCTTTTCCCCTGGGGTCGGAGGTCAACCGAAAAGCCAGCCGAAGCGACGACAAGCACTCCATCATCCAATGAGGTTGCAGCTTCTCCACCCTCCACCAATCAGGCGGAAGTCGAAGTGCCAAGGGGCGGGGCTAAGAATGTTAGTGCTTTGGATTCTGATTTGCATAGTGACAGTGTTGATTCTGGAGTGGACTTTGTTGGGGCCGGGAATGGAGACACAGGAACACCTAATAGAATTGTAGAGACACCTCAACCTCTCTCCACTTCTACCCCTGATGTTGCTGCTAACACAATAGGTAGGTTTTAAATTCTTTTTTATCAAAAGTATTGTCTCTGTTTCGTTTTAGAAATATATGAGTAATTCCAATCTTATTATTGTATCCATGATTCAAATTATAATACAGTTTAAAGCACTATTGAAGCCATTGAAATGCAGTATTTATTTTACAAATATAAACAACTATTAACAAATCTTAATGTTCCTGTTTTGCACACAAATAGCCTACCATAGTAAAATTGAGATTATAAATCTTTTGCTAGAAATAGTACGAAGTTTGAAATGTGTAATTTTACAAATTTTCCTTGTTCAGTGTAAGTTTGCACTTCAAACTTTCTACCATTTCCAATAGTAGATTTATAATCTCATTCTTATTCTTGGATTACTGGAAGAAGGATAATCTTCATGTGACCTTCTGTAGTGTATATCAGTCTCACGCATTTTGTGGCGATTTCTCCCATCGCTCTCTGTCCTATTAAATGATTATATTTTGTTATTTACAGGAAGAACCAATGAGATAGTTCAGCAAGAAACCCCTCAGTACAACCAGGCAACTCCTACTACCTCTGAATCCCTCCAGCAGCAGTCTACCATGAATGCTCTTACTAATCGATTCACCCAACCACCACCACCTGTCACTAGGGCTACCCAACCTCCACCACCTGTCAGGGCTAGTCAGGCTAGACCGGTAGACCTGGGAAGGCTCAAATCAACACCCTTGCCAAGACCTTCATCCTACCAGACCTCAAGGTAACATTAGGAATAATCACAAAATGATTGCTGTAATAGATCGAAATTAGTCGTTCTGTTATCTACAAATTGTTATGTGGCAATTTAAGATTCAGAAAAACTGTTCAAATATTTACAATGCGAGATAGAAAGATATAAAGACAACAATCGAATGGGCCATTTGTTTCTGTGTTTTGATATAAGTCTCCACCATTGGACAACGTTATCCGTACCTACTACAGCTACATTATTGGCTATTGCTGTATAAGCTTCACTATATAAGCACAAATTTCTATATGGGTCCATTATTTTTTTTTAATGGTTTTGGAGTTAGAGCAGCTAAATTTGAGGCAAAGTTGCAAATATGGGAATTATCAAGAAAATATCAAGTATGGAAAAAAAAAATTCTTCAAAAAGCCTGGCTCTACTTCAGGGTTCAAAGAGTGTGCAGTTTGCTTGAGACTTAGAGATACAATGATCTTCGAATTTCAGATATTCATCTCCCTTTGAGGATCAAGGAGAAGAAGACCTGCAGACTGTTCTGAGAGAGAAGGCTAAGCTTGAAGGGCAGCTGGAGATGCTGACAGCTGAAACAGAATCTGCCCTACAGGCTAGAACGCAGCTGCAGAGCCAAGTAGCTATTCTACAAGCAAAGTTGAAGGTATGTTTCCACTCGTGATGAATGTTTTTGGTGGTGGTGGTGGTGATGGTTGTGATGATGATGATGATGTTTGCGGTGTTGATGGTGATGGTGAAGGTGATCGTGATTATGATAATGATAATGGTGGAGATGTTGATGATAAAGATAGTGATGATGTTGAAGATGATGATGCAGATGATGGTGATTATGACAATGATGATGGTGGAGATGTGGAGATGGAACACAAGTAATAAATGTTACATTGATTAGTTAACTTGAATTAATTTCTGATTTTTTGCAGGCCCAGGGATCTGGAGGAGACGGCTCCAATCGCAATCACTCAGCCCTGGAGGCTGACATCCACTCCTTGAAGCGAAACAAGTCCGACCTGGAGCAGGCCATCTCTCGCCTCCAGGTGGAGATAGAACACAAGGAGGCTGACCTAGACGGTCTCCGTAGGGAGCTGCATACCTCAGAGACAACCACTCAGAGACTGAAGAGTAAGCTGGAGGACGTAAAGAAAGAGATGATGAGCAAGGATGCTTCCATGTCTCAAATGCAGGACAGAATGGCTATTATGCAAGGACAGGTGAGATTATCAGTGATGAAGGTTACGAATTATGTAAATCTTTAATCTACATTGATCAAGTAATGCTGAGCAAAGTGCAAGGAGCATCTATTCCTGTCTTTGGTCATAAATGATTAACCCTTTGAGTGTAGCCCGGTGTTATTGGATATCAGGAAATATGGTTGCATCTTCTAATCAATCTTATTTAGTAATTTTATGGCCTTTAATTTAATGTATCAAAGAAGCTCCATACTTTTCTTTGATATGAATTTTATCCTTCAAATGGTGAAGTATGAATCTATAACTTAGAGTGGAAAAATCATCCTCATTTGTGGCAGCAGCCCATCGCCTCCAAATGGTTTATATTATGTCAAGGTTTCTTATATTCCCTGATGTCACTCTCGGCCCAATGTAGTGTATGAATTGATATTTTGGTTGGTTTTATTTCAGCTGATTCTGCTACTATTTATGTGCTAAAACTTTTCACTCATGATGAGAATTCCCACAGACTTTTGTTCAAAGGCGTCTCAACACATCAAAATTAAAACAAACTGTTACATGTTTGTCAACAAGCCTTATTTTGCTGAAATTTATTGGATTATATAGGAATTCATCTTCCAAGTGTCATAGAATAACGTCAGAAATGGTAGGATTTTAATGTTGTCAATATATACCAAGTGCAGCCTGCTTATAGAAATCGGGTCTCATCCCTGCTGGTTGTCGCTCTTAGTTGCACTACAGTATTTTATTGGATCTTGGTTTTTATTACTTCCAGGTGGACCATGCAAAACAAGACCAGGCCACGTCTGGTGCCAAGCTCTCATCCTTACAGACCGATGTAGAGTCTCTCACCAAGGCCAGGGACTGGTTCCAGGAACAGTTAGGCTTTGCTCAAGAGACCAGGAACCAACTCCAAGAAGAGCTCTCAGCATCTCAGATCAAGGTTGCATCTCAGGCATCTACCATTGAGAATCTCAAGACTGATAATACAAAGGTACATACTGTTAAAGGTATAGATTAGTAATGGTCACAATGCAGAAATTGATGTGAATTGAGCTGGTGTATTCACTAATTACTTTACATGCATGAATATAATTGTGTGCGAAAGTAGGAAAAGATTTTCGCACGTATTTTTGCCTATTTTAGTTTGAAAACGCCAACCAACCGTTATTCCTATGGAGCGCTAAAGGAATGGACTACCAGCATGATGAACAGAGTTTTTAGAGGTACTGTGTGTGGAGTCTGAATTTGCATTCATTTCGCACATGGGGGACTGCGCTGTTGAATAAAAAAAAAAACGCACAACATTTTTTTTTTGTAGAGTGAAGCCATTTTTGGGTCGATGTCACTCATAAAACTATGAACGTGCTCTAATTTGCTGATTGATGAATTGCATTATGGTGATATTTTTACTGAAACTCACAAAGTAGTTACATATATGAAGTGCCATCCCTCTCAAAGCTGGTCTATATGTTTAACTCTTTCTCAGTTGAACTTTGCTAAGGGGATCTGTCACCTCAATCAAACTAATTTTCTAGCATTTCATGTAAAACGTGTGTCAAGTTACATTTTTAGGTTGAATTTTTTAAGTAGCCCAGACCATGCAACGATGTCTTTTTTGCAATCCATAATAACTTTCTTGTAGCAACCCCTGAATACTGTCATAACTTTGTTAAAAACTTTGTTTTTTGCAGGTGAAACAGCAGCTTACAGAGGAGAGACAGCGCATGTTACAAGAGAAGGAACAGATCGCTAAGAATCTTGAGACAATTGAAGCTGACATCTTTACAAGGGAAGCAACGTTCTCAGCCATGCAGAGAGAGAAGACGGCAGTTCAACAAGCTGTCTTTGCTCAGATGGACCAGATGGAGGAAGAGAAATACAGGTGAGACAACAAATACTGAATTTGGATTGTGAAGATTAAGTTATTTTGTATCAGCTGAAAACTTGCTGAGGCTTTATTTTTGTTAATTTCGCGACCATGAATTTGCTAAAATGTTCATTCATTAGAATGCTCATAGGCTTGTATACAATAATATTTCAAAACGTGCAAATAACAATTTGCTGACGTGCGAGAAGTTCTGATATTCAGTGAATTTGCTAAAAATTTATGTATGCAAAAATATTGGCTTTAACAGTATGATACCACTTTTATACGCCTCCAAAGGTTATTTTTACAAAAAGCCGAGTTGAGCTTGTAACGTCTCAAATGTGATTTCAATGCAATTTAGCTACGTCCAAAATTTCTGTGCGGGGGGATTTCCTGAAGCTTGCGGCAGCAACTATTAGTCAGCCCTGACTAAATCCTTGATTTGGATTGAATAAAAAATCTCTATCACTGACTGTTTCTATGGTAATTGTTGGAGAATGACTGCTTGTTGCTGTAACAAACTTTCATGAAACGCCCTCCAGAAAAACAATGTTATTTTTCAATGAATTTCATTTGCAGGTTGGCAGGATTGGTAGCATCAGCGTCTGAGCTGGAGAGACAGTTGGATGTTGCTCGACAGGAGCTTGAGGCTAAGCATGCAGCTCTTGTGAATCTTGAAGCAGAGAAGAGAGAGCTAGTCAAGGGATTAGCCCTCGCAGAGGTGAGAGGCTCTTCAATTAGCATTAAACCAAAACAAAAAAGGAAATCATATGGGCATACAAAAAAAACATTAAAGAGAAAGGATGGTTTATGTCCAGTCCAGAAAAATTCCTCAGCTAAACATTCTTAACTGGAAGTGCAACATTTTCTTGACAAAAAACGGTCTAGGTGAATGGATGTTTTTTCTTCATGTGAATTTTAGACTTGCTCTTGTGTATGAACTTAATCAATATATGATGTGATTTTAATAATTAAAGCAAAAGTGAAATTATGGATAGGAAGTTCACATTGTGAAAACACAGTGACCAATCAAGGTTGTAAATACATACGAAGCCAGTTAGGTTGAAGTATATATTTTAAAGGGCCAGATCATTTTACTTCGACTTCTTATCTTTCAGTTTTTGCCTTATTAAACCATTTCTTTTGAATTCAATATTATATTGGAAATATTGCATATAAGCCTTTGGATGAAATCACGTTCTTTAGGATTTTTTAATTTTTTGTTGCTCACAGTCTTTATAATTGATCAATCTTTTACAACAGGAAGCACTAGCAGCCAGAGAAACTGAAATGACAGCCTTACAGATGAAGTGCAATAATGTAGAAGAGAGACTGAAAGAGGAACAAGGCAAGTCAACAGGGCAGGAAGACGAGGTTCGCCAGCTCAGAGCAGACAAAGCTTCGTTAGAGGCAGCTCTAGTCAGTGCCAACGAAGAGAAGCGAGCATTTGACGACTCGTTGCAAAAGCTACGAGGTGACCTTGGTCGGGTCGAGGCTGGATTCAAGCAGATGAGGCAAGAGCTTGGTGCCAAGACGTCTGAGCTTGAGTCAGCACAGATGGAAGGACAACAGCTGAAGGAACAACTGAAGGTCCAGGAGCAACAGGTGGATGCCCAGGAGGCCAACCTTGAGGCTTCCATTGCAGCCATTGGCAACAAGGACGCTATCATTGATGAACTTCTAGAAGCCAAGGGGCAACTGGAGAAGGAAATAGAGGGGCTCAGACGAGACATGCAGAGCACACGCCACTCTCAAGAATCTTCCGCCCAGGCCAACGCCGGCCTTCAGGTTGAACTGTCCAAAGCTAGAGAAGGCTTCCAGATGCTAGAAGCTCAACTCCAGAATGCCTTAGCCGAGAAAGCCAACCTCCATGGTCAGCTTGAGTCACTCACCGAAGACCACAAGCATCTGGAAGGCCTGATGGACGAGAATGCCTCGCTTCGACAGAGGGCTGCAGACGCCCAGAGCTCGATGCATCGTGATTTGGCGGAACAGAAGGCCAATGTCCTGCGTCTTGGTGCAGACCTGAGCAATGTCCAGAAGGAGCTGAGAGAGAAGGAGCAGGCATATGAAATGAACATTGCAGCTTTGACCAATCAGCTACAAGATACATCCGTAGCTAAGGATCAGGTGGAGAGGGAACTCAGTGAGAGGACTGCTGCTGTCGCTCAACTCAGTAAAGAAGAACAGGAGAAGCTCTTTACTGAACTGCAGGTAATGAAAATCATTTATAGATTTGTATATCTCGTGTTGAAATACATGTGCCTTATATAAAGTTTAATTTGATTCTTAATCTGTTATAGGCAATGAATAGTTTTATTGGGATGCTTATTTAAAATAATTTAGAAGACATCTGTTATGAAACATAATTTGACTTTGATATTGAAATTGATCAAGATTTTTCTTCCACTTCTATCAAAAACATGTAGTAGTTTGCTGAATTTCCATTCTGATGAAAAGCGCACATTTCATTTTGTCAGTCAGGAATTGCTGGTGTGGGAATATCTTTCATAAAGTATCTTGAAATGTTACTCAATGATTTTCCTTGAAACATCTTTGTACTAAATATTGAGGGATTAATGCCATTCAACAGATGGCCAATTTATGCAGGATTGTCCAAAACATTAGCAGGTTTTTAAAAAGTTGGGTTTTTCTTCCTGTTTGTCACAGAATGTGAGACAAGATGCGGATGTGCTGAAGAGTGAGAGGAATAGACTCAATGATGAGGTAGATCATCTGAGGAGGAACATGCAGGATGATACAGAAGCTTATAGGAGCAGGATCGATGAGCTAGAGGCTGAGCTGCAGGTTTGTAAACTGAGTTTGGTTGTGCTTCAAGTAGTTATGTAATGATTGAGAGGAATAGACGTAATGATTTGCAGTTCATCTGAGAATGAACATGAAAGATGATACAAGATAGATGAGTTGCAGGTCATTTAGCTATTGTTACATTTTGTTTTTATATTAGAGGGTCTAAAATGAAACATCCATCAGGAAAAACTCAACATGGGTAGAATAACTAGAATTATAGTCATGTCCTGCTACTAGTGTTATCTAGATTGTCATGTCTCTGAAAACCACTTTGAAAATATATTACAGTTTTTACCATTCAAAGATGTTTATATACTCCGCATCATTTCGGAACCATCTTCATAGAGTGACTGTGAGCAAATTGAAGACTTGAACGAAAGCAAGTAAATATTAGGCGGGTATCGCATTCAGATGTGTGTAAAGTCCATCTAGAGGTAGAGCATGTTTCAAGGGAACTGTAGCCACCATGATAGTTTGGTATAACAATAGCTTCTGGCCACAATCACTTTTTGAAAACAGTCATGAGTTATTATTATTATTATTATTTATTTGGCAATTCAAAACAGTTACAATGAAATCAAGATGTATAATATATTACATGAATTTGTCAGTTGGGCTAATATTACTTCATTCCCAATAATCCTGTTCATAGAATTAATTTTGTGTCTTTTGTATTATATCCATTGTAGGATTTGAAGGATGTGCTAGATCAACAGAGGAGAAATGAGCTGAATAATCGTGCCTTAGCTCTTGATCTAGAGCGTGAAAGAGGAAGATTAGCAGGTGAGATTTTCACTTAGCAAACCAGCCTCATTATTAGTGCTAAAATCAGGATGTTTATCTAACAGTCAACCTAAATTTAGAGTTGCTATACAGGGTGATAGTATCCTGTCATTTATTCTTCAAATTGAAATTGCCAAACAATCTCAAATACAGGATTACCATGATTGCAGGTGCAGTGGTGGCAAGTACGTTCCTGCTAAAAACTTTTCAACGACTTGATCCATACGGCATGCATGTGAACTGAAATAAATCAATTATTGTGTATCATTACACATTGTGTAATAGTTGACTATCTGACATTTTCATGTCCGAGTCAAAATCATTTTACCTGATGATAAGTATTTTAACATACTACAGTGCCTATCTGATATCACACAACAACTTACTACATTCTGGAATATGCATTAGGTTAGAAATTTGAAAATGAATAGCCAAGCAGCTGAACCAAATGTGTTTGAATGGGAGCAAATGTGTTTACAAAATTCTAATAATTTTTCTATGATGTAAACCCTGAATTTACATCATCACAAATATCAATATTGCATTCAATTTTTGTTCAAATAATTTCCAATGTTACAGGTGTGCATCAAAGTCACT
Organism: Temnopleurus reevesii; assembly: GCA_036244855.1. NCBI lineage: Eukaryota > Metazoa > Echinodermata > Echinoidea > Temnopleuroida > Temnopleuridae > Temnopleurus > Temnopleurus reevesii. Next base: position 23,422 of record BQKZ01003692.1, read on the forward strand.
CAGCTCTCAAGCAGCACACCGGCATGCTAGAGAGTGCTCTTGCACAGCGTGAGACAGCCGTGGCTGAGCTCTCTGCCGAGCTGACCAGTACGGCTCAAGAGAGGGCGAATGAGAATCAGCGTCTGCAGAAGCTTGTCCGTGAGATGGGCGTGGCGCTAGAGAAAGAGAAACAAGCAACTCAGGATGCTAAGAAACAGGTAGACTACACTGTAATACAAACAATGATAGCATTTAAACAATTTAGTAGTTTATTTTGAACGATCTCACGCAAAGAATAATTTAATGAACTTACAGTATAAATTCTTATGCTACACAAAACAAGGACTTCATCAATATATATTCTCTAAGGAGTTCTTCTGTGAAATCCTTACTGCTGAAGAGCACTCCCAAAATATGTGAATTGAATTGAACATTTATTTCCTTTTCAAAAACATAGTCAACATAAGTAGATACAAAATAATAATGTAAAATAATTAAAGGAGGAAAACCCCAGTAAGCAATGCTTCAGTTTTAAGATATTATCATTCCAATGTTTTCCTCCGTCATTTTATTTTCTGCACATGTCATTGTATTCTATTATTAGTGGGAATTTATTACACAAAAGAACTCTGAATGCTGGAGCCACCATTTGATACAAGCAGTTTTTTATTGACTTACAAATCACATCACATCTTCTTACATTAGTTAGATATAAAGAGCCGGATATGTTAAAATCAAGAGTTGAAACCACAATGGAGCCCCTCATTTTAAAGTACTGGAATTTCACAGTTCAGAGAGAACATAATGGTATGATAAATCTTGCTCTACTTCCCCTTTAATTTGACAGCTTGCCAATGAGAAGAATCAAAGTAGTCAACTCCGTCAAGATCTTGAGACACTGCAGGGTGATTCTCATGAGGTCAAAGGTGAAGCAAAGCAGAAGGAGGATCAGATCAGAGCATTGCAGGCAGAGATAGCCAAACTCACACAGGTAATTTCAGATTTCAGACCCAAATTTAGCTCTTTGCATTCCATATTATCATGTACGTGTTCAAATTACATACATAGAAATAAATTCTACTTTCGAAACGTATTAGTAAGTGTAAAAAGTCAATTCCAGGAGACATGTTTTGCTGATCAAAATTCACTAGCTATTTTGACACTTAATGACATGGGAATATAGATATTGAAACATCAACAAAGTTATTCTTTACATTACAGAAATATGATCCTCAAATGTATTTGTGAAATATCAGAAGGCAAATTGGAGGTATCATGTATTTATATCCGAATAATCTTTCCCATTTATTTTAAACTCTGATAATGCAAATTTGTTTTCTTCCAATGTAAGATTTTATTCAGACTGTTCAAAAACAAAAGCAAATCATTACACATAAGAATAAATATTTGATTGGTTTAAAACCCTCAATACGCAGGCACCCAAATCCTGATAATATATGGATTCTTTTATCACATATTCAATATTTGTTTTATCAGAATGAGGAGAAGCAGAAGAAAGAGGGTGATGAGATGAAAAGACAAATTGAAGCAAATAAGAATCATATGGAGAGACTAAAAAGACATCTTCAAGACAAGGATGCACAGAGTCCTGTTCTTGAAGATCAAATGAAGGTGAGTAGATTTTTGAAGAAATATTCAGGGTTTTAATATATGTAGTTACATTTAAACTTGGTATTCATTTTTCCCTTTCCTTTATAATATCTGATCACATCATAATATGCAGTGAGTTGCTCAAGTTTGAATAGTATTGGCACTTCTCTATCAATTCCGTTTCATTTATCACAATACTTTTCTTTATATTTAAATTGTCATCATGCATTGAAGCATGTTTTTTTTTTAACATCAAATCAGCAGTACACAAAAAAAATATGTAAAATAACGGAAGAATAGTTTGCTTGACAATGAAAAAAGTAATGAACACCCTCATATAATGTTGTATACTGATGCATTGTTTACGACATTGACAAGTGTCTCTACTGTTTTATGTGTCATTCTTTTGCAACTTAAAAAATGTCCTATTGGTTAATTACATAGAGATGTTTTATCTGATATTGATGTAGACTCTAGCTTGGCAGAGTGAGCAGAAATCAAGAGAAGCAGATGCTTTGAGAGAACAGCTTGAACTGGCAGAGAAGAGGCAACAAATAGAGTTGGATGGAGTCAAGACTAACTTACAGGTAAGCGAGCAATAATAATAATATTTCGGATTTATATAGCGCCTTTTCGGTCAGAATTGACTGGTCAAAGCGCTTCCGATATTATTACCCGGTCACTGGATAGCAATTCAAGCCTTAGCATCTAGGCAGCCAAATAGGCGCTCACATCATATTGGATATGATGTGTCGTAAAAATTATATAACAAACCAACCGTTGAGCTCCATCTTCAGGAAAGCTGCAAATGGTTGCTTATGTTCATGGGCCCGTATTCCGATAGCGAGGTTTAAGTTAACCCTGGTCTAAATCTGTGGTTTAAGTATGGAGAGCCAAAAGAGGCTTTAATCTATAATAGTCGATGTTTAATTTCCCAGCACATTTGGCACTCATATTATTTAAAGCTGTCTCAAAATAAAAACTTCAATAGTTTTCTACATTATTAGGGTATGGGAAATGAGAGCAGTTAACATACGAATTATTCATTGTAAATAAAACTTTGGCACTTTTGGCTACCCATACTTAAACCACAGATTTAGACCAGGGTTAACTTAAACCTCATTATCGGAATACGGGCCATGGTGTCTCTGATATCTTTGCAATTTAGATTATACTTCTAAAAAAGCAAATGAATGGCATCCATGAGCCATGTCTTAAGCAGCATGATGGAATATCCACAAAACCGTAACGGTTCTATACGATTCAGAAATGGGTTATTCAAATAAATTTGATATAAATTGCTCAAGAGTATTCGTTTGGTTTGTAGGGCAGCTTGGTCAAATCAGTACATTGGTCTTAAACTTTGATATGAATTGCTAGAGAATATTCATTTTGTTTGTGATGGATTGTGGACAACTCAGTTCATTCACCACAGTACATTGTGAGACAAATTCTCTAAGCAATTTATGATGATTTTCAGTTATGAACTTATTCAATGAAATTAATTTATGAAACAGGAATAGTTGTCATTTTAAAATTTGAACAGCACTTGATAGAGTGTGTCTGAGTACTGTAAAGAATAAAATGCAGAAAAAATATAACACAAAATAGGCAGCTTATACTGAAAAACTCAGAAATATTGACTACACGGGAGTCAAATTGTGCATAGTCTGTTATAATAGGAATGATAGAATGATCATATATTTTGTCCGTATTACCAACTTTATCATTTCAACTTGTATCATACCTTGTCAGATGACGAATAAGGAGTTAGAGGGAATGAAGAAAGAGCTAGCATCAACCAGGAAAGAGAAGTTTGCCTATCAAGCTAAACTCAGTCAACTCAAGTCTGCTCTACAGGCTACGCTCCAACAAAATAAGGTAAGTCACATTCTGTGTGTTAGCTTATTATTAAATTCTGATATCCAGACATATTGTAACCTGGACATTGGAAACAAAATTGTGTCTTAGAAGTTGATTTGGTTCTTTTCTGTTTTGTTTTAATTTTAATCCTTTCACCACCCATTTTGAAAAGCCGACCTAAAGTCTAAGAGCAGAGTGGCGTCCAAGATTGAACTGGCCAGTATGCCAGCTAGGTAGTTGAGGATTACCTCTAATGATAAACACTGTTTTATTGTGTGTTTCTTTCCAGCTTCTAAAGGCCAAACTGAAGTCCAAGAGCCGAGTAGCAACCACCATAACTAAGCCTGGTCCAGATGGGGCTAGTCAGGGGGATAACAAGGGTGTAGCAGAGGAGATTGTGGTGCCTGAGATTGCCTATGATGTGGAGTCTCTACTAAATAGTGATGTAGTGGAAGGTGTGTCAGCAAGTCATAGCAGGTATGGTAGTTACCCACTTAAACAAGTCCTTCCAGGACGATGGAATGTATTATTTGTTCTGGTTCAATATTTTTTGAGACGGGGCTCTGAAAAATGTATCAGCTACCAGAGAAGAAAAAGAAAGAAAATTCAAAGCAAAGTCTGACCATTGTTATTTTGTAACCCTTCAGCACATAATGTAGGGGATTTCAAAAGAAAAAGGAACAAGAAAACAAAAAAATAGTCGAAGATCTTTACATTGGGAACTTGATTAAAAATTTTTAAAAACCCAAAAACTTTCAACATTAATTGATAAGTCTTATCAAATTGATAATAAGTTTAATTGGAGTATTTTAATGAATCAATGACCAAATGGTGGTGGCTCTTGAGGATTAGATGAAGTAACCTACATTTGAGGGTAGTTTAATACATGTACTTAAATTGTTGATTGATTTATTTATTGATTGAGTGATTGACTGATTGATTGAATGTTTGATTGGATAAATGTTATGATTTTCTTCCACTTTAGGCCACTTTATGCCATCCAGTCATGTCTACAGTCTATCAAAGATCAAATGGGGGCGCTAGAGGACCAGATGAAGGAACATACGGCTGCTGTCAACACCTCTTCAGAAGCTTGGAAGTAAGTAAACTGTTTTCAAACTCCAAATGCCCTAATGAAAATAAGAATTCCATTCATTAACTATTGAGAGTACTACTTACTAACTATCATAACATTATATTAAATCCACGACTTAATGAATTTTCTACAAAAGGGAGCAACTGTCATGTTCGCGCATTTTGGCGCAAGGCATTTTTCACACCCTGGACATAAATAGACAGTGATTAGCCGTGCTTGAATCAAAATTGATTCTGTTGAGGCCACTTGGTAGATGAGGCTATTGAGCATCTGTGAACACGAAAAAGTCCTGACAAATATTTTGAACTGAAATGTTAAGAACTGTTCAAATGTGTAAAAGTGTTTTAATACACTCTGTGTATCACAAAGGGGCCATTATAACAATCATGATAATTATTATTCCTCATCCATAGGGAGGTTGGCGACCGTGTGCGTGACCTCCGAAAGGCAAGCAGTGACCCTGTGGCACCGACCCCTGGCCTTGTACCTCGCGGCATCCCGAACGGAACAATGCCTGCATCTGCACCTCAACAGATAACCAATGGAAAATCATCACGAGCACAGGTCTATGATTTATAATTTGCTTAGTATACATGGACAGACATATCACCAAGAATTGACATTGTAAAATAATAGGATTTCTCTCATCTTAAGTGATGTGGGGAATGACATCTCTACCTGAAAGAAGTTATTTATGTGTAAGTTATATTAGGCCTTGTACAATCACATCACAATGAGTTTATGGACTTGATATTGAAAGCACTTAACAGGTTCTATGAAAAAGTAAAGACATATCTGCATGCAGGTGACTGGCAGTATTACATGTACCTCAGTTTTCAGTTGCCAGAACCTATTTGTGCCTTGGGAACTGACCTTTGATGCATACTGGTACTTGCAATGTACTTGTGTCCCTTCTGTATTGACTTAGTAAGTGTTTGAAGAAGGACTGCATCATCCCAGGTTATACGTGATAAAGCTTTGAATGCAATATCGATCATCATATAAGCTGGTCCTCATGGTTTTGAAATTTCTAGAGTGCTCCATGTTTTTGCTAAGTTCATATTATACTATTTATGTTGATTGCAAATTTTATGATAGAAACCTAATATTATATTTTATGTGTATTTATGTATAGTTTGACAATTAAATTTGAGATCTTACTCTCCAGCCTAGAAAGGATAAATAAATAATATTTCTGATGTGGCATGTAATTGCATTTACTACTAAATGGTCAAGCATGATTTTTTTTAGGTTCTAAGATAATCATCTCATTCTTAAAATCAATATAAGATGGTGTTTAATGCAAGTTGCTGTTGATGAGTGCTGGCTGACCTAAATCATTGTTGCGTGCATGGCTTTGTAAAACACATGATAAAAGCTAATCGTAATGCACAATTCAGTTTGCTATTGACTTATGATTTATCTACAATCCACAATGGCCCGTATTCTGATGTCAGGTTTAACTTAAACTAGAGTTTAAATATGTGGTTTAAGTATGGGAAGCCAAAAGAGGCTTGAATCTATAACAGTCGATGTTTAAGTTACCAGCAAATTTGGCACTCATAGTATTTAAAACTATCTCGGAATAAAAACTTCAATAGTTTTCGACATTATTAGAGCATGGGAAAAGAGAGGAGTTAACATAAGAATTATACATTGTAAATAAAGTTTTGGCACTTTTGGCTACCCATACTTAAACCACAGATTTAGACCAGGGTTAAATTAAACCTCGCTATCGGAATACGGGCCATAAGGTTTGTGTTACTGTACATTTTAATTTGATTCTTAGCGAATTTGAGTTGTGAAATATATATGAAGATGTTCATGAAATGTATAGGAAGAGGCAATGAGTTTTGCAACTGTATGAATGTATTAAATATGTTTTTGGAAAATAACATTTACAACAGTAATGGGGTTGAAAGATTTCAAGAATTATACATTGTTATATATTATATGCCAACATGCCAAATACTAAGATATCTTAAATAGCAGTTAAAGAAAAATTATGTACACATATATTTATTGATAGAAATAACATAGTGAATATATTGTTGAAATGCCTATATGTATAAACAGGTGCTAATAGATTAGGTTGTATATTAGATAGCAATATGAGAAGGCTATGATTTCCTAACTGTTGTTTTGTTCTGATTGATTTGAGTAGCCCATATTTACTTGAACCACATAACTACTGCAATTATATCAGATGTTTGCTTGGATATATCAATCATTTATTTTTAACGTTTTATTGATAGCTATTATTTAAAGAGGTGAACTGTTCTTATTTATGCTTTAGTATAAATGGTCATATATGATACAACGTAATGTTTACTTCCAGCAAGTTAATGTATTCTTTGTTGAATCTTTTATGTATTGCCAAAATGTCTACCTTGCGCTTTCTTTGATTTTAATGCTTAATGCTGTTGTGTCCCCTCCTTTTGTATTTGTAATTTTCTTGTTCCATATTCTTTACTCTGTCAGGCCCCATAATACAAACAAATTCCAACTTTCAAAGAATATTTCAATAGCTCGCTTGAATTGAATGACTAAGAAGGTGTTGATCAAAAGTTGCAATTGATCGCAAGTTGCATTAGATCGGAACGCCCCAATCAAAATCATGGTTATATGTGCATCTTGTTAAATGCGCATACCGTGCGCGAATGAAAATGCGCGTTACAATTTGCAAAGTTGCAGATGATTTGCAGTTGATTTTGAGCAACACCCCCTAAGATGTCAATATGTTGACTGGTTTTGATTGGTCACTTTCATTTTTCACTTAATTGTCCATGAAGATTTATTTTCTGATTTTTGAAGGTCTTTTATATCTTAACTTTATTATAGTTTGATTCAATATAGTTTGGTATGGTTTAGAAAACTTGAAAGTCGTATTTTTATGAATGAGTTTGTGAATTTGTATTTAATTTTTCCTGCTGAAATGGCTTAATATAAAAGAAATGGCATGTCCAATGAAGCAAATTATGGTATCTTGCAAATATTATCGCAATATTGTTTATGATTTATTTCAGATGCTAAGTTCATCTTTTAATCTGGATTTATATGTCCTAGCTGAACTCTCTTTATATTTGTGTATTTATTGTAATGTAGATACTAAATCTATTTTAAATGTCCAGACAACCATTTTACTCACACAATCATATAATATTTAATCAGTTAAGACCAATTTTCAATCCGTTTTTACCTAGTTATGGTTAGAAAGAATGCATATTTTGGTGGTACATTTGTATATATTTTATTTATTCAGACACTAATAGATTAAAGTTTCTATAAAGTATTTCCTGTGATATTAACCATCATCTAATCCATACAACTCTTGTACAATTCTCTGCCTGATTGGCAACAGTCTTTTTTTTTTAATTTGTAAAATGCTGGTAAATGAATGTTTTAACTGATGCTCTTATTTTTCATTATGAATTGTCTTTGTTTTAAATCTGCAATAGATTATTATTTTACTGGTTGTAGAGTACATGACAGTGGTAGAGTACATGAGCAGTGTTAATGCTTTTATTTAGATTGTGTGCGACAAAATAGTTTGATTCCAGGTTCATCATCCTCACTTTGTATCACACAACAATTCCAGAGGTACCCATTATTAAGGAATATGCATAAGGTGTATTTTTACGCAATTTAAGAGCTCATATCCCAAGTAAATGGCTGAGCGTAAATGCCTTCAACTGCTATATTTTCTCTCAGAATCAAATATTTTGTTTAGTTGTTGCAATATTGACATTTTAATTTCTAGCCTGATGCATATTCACAAACAGTTAGCATCTCTGCACTTCAATGAATAATATTGTCAAGCTTTTTAACTTATGTAATAGTTATGTTTTCACTCCTTGATTTCAATATGCATGACATTTTTAATCTAATTCTGCAAATTCCTCAGCACATGTTATCAGTTATATGTATTTAGATGTTTGTTTTAATGTATTTTTCATACTGATCGGATTGAGAGGACTCAACTGTATAATTTTATGTCAGATTCATATTCATTCATGGGGAGGGTTCAATAAGGTGGGACTTATACATTTTGTACACTGAATGAATGTGCATGTGTAATATTCAGATGCCATCAGAATTAACTTTCATAGCCAGGTACATTCTTGTGTGATCTTGATGAAACACTGTTTTATATTGGAATGAAATGGCTGCAAGCATATCGGGATACAATTGAAGTTTGGTATATGGAATTATAATGTGTAAATGAAACATAATATTTATAGATCTCAAAATATTTGTAACAGAATCCAGCTAAGCTTTTCTGTTATGAGTAGAAATAATGTAACTCAGATGAATTCTTAAAATGATAATTGTTGGTGTAAACACTGTGTAATGCTTCACTGCACATGTGTCATTAGCTTGCATTTGGGACCATGCAATTTATAATAAACAAATTACTTTGAATCTGTCAATACGTCTTTGTATTTTGCCTTAACTGTCATATCAAAATATAATGGCACAAGAAAATTATGGTGAATATGTTGTTGTATCAGGTACCCAACTGTTGTCAACAAATTGGGTCGGACAGAAGAGATGTCTTTGACCTAGATGAAACTCAACCAACTGTAAATTTGACTAAGGCAAGTTTCTCTTTGTAAAATTGATAATATTTCAGGGTGGTCAAAAGCTTTGTGACTGATCATAGAATAATTGAATACAATACATCAAGGAATTACTTGAAAATATATGTGGAATTTGCAGAGACTAGCATCGATTTGGAGAAATTTTTTTGCATCAACCATGATCAGAGAATATTCAGAACACATACTAATCTGTGCCTTTCTGAATACAGTGTAATTATACTGCGATTATTGCAGTTGTCGCAATGTTGGATTATAATGGAACAGTCTGAAGTAATGTAAACAGATATTTTAGTATAAAAACTTTTCGAAAAAAAAGAAAGACTGGTAGAAGTAGTTGTGTGTGTTCTAAGTGTAAAATAGATGGACCCTCTGCATAGAAAATGAGGGAGGAAAGAGGGAAGAATGGAAAGAGGGAAAGTAATAGAATATAGGGAGGGGGAGCTTGGGGATAGTGGAGGGGGAGAGAAGCAGAATTTTAGGCGAGTATAAGAGTTGGGAGAGAGGGAAAAACATGAGAATGAGATAATGGGGGAGGGGATGATGGTACAACAAAAGGAAGAAGTGAATGATGAAGGGGGAAAGAGGGAGAGAATAAGAGGAGGCAGGGGAAGAGTGAGACGATGAAAAATTGATAGATGATTTAAAGAGAACAGAGATGGAATGATTTAGGATTTAGGGTGATGGAAGGGAACACTGGGAGAGTTAAGTATAATGGTAAATGGTAACAATAGGGGAGAGTGAGAAGTGGGAGAAGTGAACAGTCGAAGGAAGAGGAGAGGGAGAGAGAGAAGTGAATTGGGATTCGGAAAGGAGAGAGTGAGGAGTAGGAGAAGTTGATGGTTGACGGAGGGGGGGGGGGAGATATGGACATAGTGAAAGCACAGAGAGGGATAGCTAGGGGAAATTGTTGAATTGAAGGAGGGGGATATGAGAGCTAACCTACATTACACTCTACCGGTGCCACCTCATTGTGCCCCCCCCCCCCCCCTCCCCTTCGGTGGAGCTGACAAGAAAATGTTGCGATCCATTTGCCAATTTTGCGCCTTTTACCTAAAAGTTTGGCTTAATCGTTGTTTTTATCCCGTAACTCTGATTGAGCCCCCAAATACCTCTCTTGATGAGGATCGATCAAAGATCGGGAATTACCGACAAAAACCCGTACGGACTCGTTGATTATGTTTTTGTCTTTCTATATAGTCGCTATGACTGTAAATATTCCTACTTTACCGGAAAGATTATCATATATAGACAGACAACTTCACGTAAGCAAATAATTTTGCGCTATTAGAAACACTCAATCTTTAGAAATAAAAAATAGAGCAAATTGATATAAAAACTTATTTAAGATAATGGGTTTTTTTGGGCAAAGATATTAAGGTGTTAGATTGTTGAGACTAAAACAAATGGGTCAATGAACTTTTCTCTCCGTAAACACAAAGGCCGATCTTGGCCGAATGCACTTCGGCCTTCATTCGATATTGATCAACGCGTTATTTGCGTCTGATCGCGATCGTTAACCATTCATCCAAACGCCGAAGCGAACAGGGCAAGGAGAAGGTAATAAATTTATCAAAATTTGGTTTTATAAAATCTATTAGTTATTTTTTTTAATTGCATTATTGCTTATGAAAGTTACTGGTGAAAGATGTTTGTTGATTATATCTATTATTAGGCTTGGTGATGGAGAAATTGTGAGACTGTTGCTTGCGAATCGAATGCTGCGTGTTTCGTCAGTTTCATGCTTAGCCTACGTGAGAAACAACGAGTGGGGCAAGTAGATCCACTGCACTGTCTTTGTATCATGGTCTACACTAGCTTACTTCCAAGTTCCGCTTGTCCCCTGGAGATTCAAATGAGACAAGTTTTATGGCTATTAGATGTATGTGAAAAAAGCGATGCCATTATTTCCTGGACATAGACATTCCTATTTGTCATACGCTCTCTCGCAGCCTCGGCTCACGCACTAAACCTTGGCTTAATTAAATTTTTAATAAAACTCTGTCGTTTAAGTCCGAAGGCTTCGGCCTTTCGGGCTCTGCACTTGAATGGTTATTCCATTCCCACCTAGCGTTTATCGTCTGAAATTCTGGCCATACCGATGTGCCCTATAATTTAGCATTGCAAAGTTGCAGAAGACAATCAATAAAGACAATTGTCAATAGGCTAGCGTCCTGCTCAACGTCAAAAGGAATCATCTGATGCTGCCTTAGTTAAAAGAAGAGTCTACCCAAAAATAATACTCTTAACAGAAGCAGAAAAAAATTGTGAGTATGGTAAGGGGTTCCTCCTCTGCGCCAGGTGCGCCTCATTGACATACGCGATGTAACTCGCGCGCTCAGTGAAATCAAGACTTTTTCCTGAAAATCTCCAACCGCGTGTAAAGTGAATGGGACGCAGAGAAGGGACCCAAATATTTTGAACGGCAAAAATGAGAGGGGTGTATATTTCATCTAAAATGACATTGTTCATGGTCAGATTTTGCTGAGATATTTCTCACACATAATCTTCAGGATATTTGTGAAAATATACGATTAAAATTGAATTGGATATTCATTGACTTCAAGCTTTTTTCAAGCTGAAAGTTAAGGTGCGCAGACGTGGGACCTCCCATCATAAAACAAAAAAAGTTTGAAGAAAATCGGACAAGGAATATAATAATACAAAAAATTATGAATTTTTAAAGATTTGATGACATCATCATGGGTGCACAACTAACCAGCGCTTTCATGGTGCAAAATTCATTATTTTTACAGAAAGTTGCCAAGTTTTTTATGAATGTAAACATGCAAGTAGTGGATCTACATATCTATCATTAAGGTATCCTAATTCCTGTGGTTAAAGTTTGAGGAAATCATATTTTTGGGTAAAAAGTAACATTTTATAACATTGATATGTTATGAATGTAATAGATGGTCAGTTGTGCACCTGTGACGTCAGCAGTTGCCAATTTGTCTAAATTTTCAAACATTCATAACTCTAGCTCTTATTAGTTGTCTGATTTTCCTCAATTCTTTTTTTTTTTTGTTCTGTTCATCTATTTTTTCTTCTCCTGTTGAAGAATATAATTTTTGGGTAGAATCTTCTTTTAACATATATCAGGCAATTATTCTTTCGGAAATCAATAAAATAATGAACTTACGGACAGCAAACACCTTTTACTTTCGTCGTTCAACTTCACAAAAATCTTGAACCCACTGCATGAAGATTTTCGTGTGGCGCTAATTAGGCGGCTCCAGACTCTAGTGAGGGGCCAAGCAAATGACAAATTTAAAAAAAAAATGCCCCCACCAGTGAGTGAGTCGGGAGCCTCCAGACTAGTTTTATTAAGGTTTTGAAGCTTGACGAATCCAATTACTGGAAACAATCAATAATTTTGTCGGTATAATGCTGTTTCTACAACAACAAAAATATACTGAAATGTTTTTAGATGTCATCATTCAAAACATTCCACGTTTGCCATATTTGCTGCACTTTTATTTAACATGCATGCCTGCTTCAGGTGCGCGATTTCATTACTCATTGACATACAAACTCATCATCACCATCATCATCATGAGGAGAGGTAATCCTGTAATCATTGGTTGTTTTGGAGTGTTTGTTAAGAAGAATACTATACACATTTGGAGTAGGACTGTTTGATCAGTTGACTGCAAAGCAATCGTTCCATCAACAGTTTCCTAGTCTTGCTTTGAACAAGTCTATGGAGCTTGAGTCGATGACTTCTTGAGGTAGACTATTCCAGTCATACACTTCTCTGTTGAGCTTAATGTGTCAAGTCGGGCTCTCTCCTTGAAAAGCTTCAGGATGTGTGCTCGAGTCAGGTTGGTAGTTGATGGGGTGAAAAAACGGCCAGGGTCTGATCTAAACAAGCCATTCAGGATCTTGAAGACTGCAATAACATATCCTCTTCCTGTAGTGTTTTCAATCTCTCTATGTAGGGTAAGTCTTGTATTTTGGCGACCATTTTTGTGGCTCTTCGTTGTACTATTTCAATTTTGTTGCTGTAGGGACAGTTCCTCAATTGCTGAACTAAGGCAGCACCACAAGATCCATATTATTTGGATATATTCTGGGTTGGTCAGTGTCAGGCTGCTACAAATAAGCTACCTTTTTTTCGGGGGGGGGGGGGGGGGGGACAATGTACAAATGAGCATTGATGTACAGTGGATTTTTATTGCTTAACAAAATTTGTGAAATTTTGTTTGGTAATATTGATAGATGAATATTTTTTTTATTCCAAGCAGACAATCCAAGTGAATCAAGATGGCATCATCATCAGTCGTGAGAGGGCCAGCAGGTAACAATGATTGCAGAATATATGTTGGTAACTTGCCGCCTGACATCAGACAGAGAGACATCGAGGACATGTTCTACAAGTTTGGATCCATTGCAGACATCGATTTGAAGAACAAGAGGCAGCCTTCATATTCAGGCCATGGTTCGGAGCGAGTTGGAACACCCTTTGCATTTGTGGAATTTACTGACAGAAGGTTTGTACATTCTTGTCTCTGTTGGGGCAGGTTTTTTTTTATTAAGCTCATCAAATGATCAAGCTCTGCAAAATTCCATCATTTCTACAGGAAGAAAAGCTTGTACCATTATCCTCCAGTTATAGATTTTAGGAAATCATATTTTTAGGGGAAAAAAGAACATTTTTTAACGTTTATATGATAAGTGGTCAATTGTGCTCCTACATGTTTGCCGTGATCAGTTGCCAATTTGTTGAAATATTTTAACATTCATAACTTTCTAATAAGAAGTCTGATTTTTCTCAATTTTTGTTTTTTCTGTTCGTTTGATTTTTCTGCTCCTGTTTAAGAAATATTATTTTGGGGTACACTCTAAATAATACTTAGAAATACTTTTCTTATTCATTTTGAATATTAAAGAGATGCAGATGATGCAGTGCTGGCACGAGATGGATACAACTATGATGGCTACCGGATTAGAGTTGAATTCCCGAGGGGTACTAAAGGTTTCAAGGGTAGTCGTCCAAGGGGTCCGCCACCAAGGAGATCATCATATCGCTGTATTGTATCAGGTATATTAAGCTAATTGATTTTCTTACTGGATGATAACAGGGC
>BQKZ01003693.1:32131-52406 GCA_036244855.1 Temnopleurus reevesii
GATGTAAAGGAGAAGCAGACAAATCAACAACATAATGTAGAACAAATCAAAGAAGAAAAAACATGTTCAGGCATTTTTTATACTGTCTGATTGATTGATTGATTGATTTCGATACTCAATAGAAATACAAAACAAATATATTATACAACATGAAAGCAAGAGGAATAAAATGAATATAGGATGGATTGCCCATTTCTGAGAGGATACCAGACTAATTTTCTTGGCCTAACCCTTATCAAACAAGGCTTTATACGTGTTTATTCAAAAGTGAGCCTCACCTTCAAAAGTGATATGAAATCAACAAAGGCAACAATGTTTGAGTGTTCATTTGAATGGCTCTAATAAAGCATTCAAGACTCAGATAATAGAAGAACATGCCATGGTTGAAGTGGAAGGTTAATCCATTCAGGACAGGAATTATTTTACAATAAATCACTATTCCTTTCTTAAATTGGCAACACTAAAATTTTAGATTATTTTTTTAGAACCTTCCAGTTAAATGTTATGTTTTCAAAGTGGCTCTTCTTTTTCCAAAAGCTTGTCAAAGAGTTAGAATTTGCCTATTTGCGTAGAAAATAGTGATTTTCAAATGATGTCCGCATTGCCAATTTAAGGATTTATGACCATTTTAGTGATTTTCATTTGAAAAAATCTCTGCGTGAAGCGAGAAATGGTGACAGAATAAAAATGATCAGTAGATTTTTTTTCTCTTTTTGCTCATGCATCTGGTTATTTTTTAGTGCTCTACACCAAAAGTTATTGAAGCAAAACACAGAACGCGCTCTAATGTCCTGAAAAAGGTTAATTGCAGCAACTTTTGTGATCAAAGGGGATAATGTTTTCATTGGATTCATTCAGATGTGGGTTATTTCTGTGCATGGGTTTTTATTTGAATGATTGATGACTGAAATAACATTCTGGTTACGATGTGAAACTGGAATGGATTTCAAAATAATACTGGTAACTTCTCAATTGATGAGGAAGATACCAAGTATCATATATGGTACTGGCCAGATTTCCTGTATTTGTATAAATCAACATTTTATAGATCTGTTTCTATCTTTCGTTGAAATTTAACTGAGCCAGTCTCTATTGAAGAGAATGCATATCTTTTAATTTCCTTTTTTTTTTCTTTTTAATAATCCCTCCCTATTTACCCTGGTCTTTGTGATCAAAAGGCATAATGTATTTATTGGACTCATTCAGATGAAGGTTATGTCTAAGAATGGTTTGTTATTAAAATGATTGATGTCTGAAATCACATTCCGGTTACAATGTGAAACTGAAAAGAATGACAAAATGATACTTTCTCAAATTTCATGGGAAATACCAAGTATATAATGTGATACTAGTCTGATTTCCTGTATTTGTATAAAACAACATTCTATACATGTACTAGTTTCTGTTTCTATCTTTCATATTAAACTCAGTCAGTCACTTCTGAAGGCAATAAGGGTGTTCAAATTTTCTCTTTCATGTAACACTTTCTATCTTTTTAAAACATTTTATTTAACAAAAATAAGCAAATCAGAAACAATATTTAACACCCTATTAGCTGGTATTTAGCCAGTGAACACCCATTTTCCCCCATTCTGATCGATTTTTATCCTCTTTAATATGCATTATCCGGTACAACGCAAAAAGATTCAAATGTTTACTTTGATGTTTATTATATGAGTGTGATAACCTAGTTCTCTTACGAATGGCTTTTGGTCCTGTATAAGGCAAATAAAAAGAAATTGTTTGGATGCTCTTCCATGCCATTTTTGACAAAAAGTGTCGGTGGTTAGGAAAAATGTTGTTTTTATTGAAAATTCTTTTTTTATCTTTTGAACAGAAATTACTCAAATCATGTGGAGGCAGGAATGAAAAGCCAAAGAGTATCTGGAAATTTATTTCCAGATCATATTTAACATGAATTTACTGCGATTTTTCAATTTTGGAAAAAAGCAAAGCAAAGAAAAAAAGAAGATTATGTCGGACCATTTTTAGAGGGTCGGTCGGTGGAGGGCATCCAAACTGATAGTTTTTGTTTTATACCCTTAATTTGATCATCATATTTTGACTGTTAAACAAGAAAAATATAGTAAATGCAATTTTTTCTGTTCTTTTGAATAGTATTTGAATGTCAAATAATTTATTTCATAATACAAGGATTCAATATGTGAAGTCTTGATTTGCAACAATTCACAATTCATGTTCTAACCTTTTTAATTCCATACTTTCGATATCATTTTCCACATGGTTTCAGAAACTTGCAGGAAACTGTGTCGTAGTGGAGTGTGACTACGCCACGGCCCAGCCCGTCAGAGGGCCGGATGGGAAGTGCATCCAGGTCCCTCGAGGTGAGAGACGCATTGTTTCGTAACCTTACGTTGTTTTTTCCTCATTCTTCAACATCCGATCAAACTTTGCAAAGTCATCTTGATGAACAATTTGTGCACTTTTTTGAAGTCCTTGATGAGAATGAAAGCACAAAGTCATTTAATGCATAATAATGTTCTACTTATGAATGCTTCACATTTGCTAAAAAAAGCAAATTGTTTTCACAAGAAGCGTTCATGTTACTAGTTCATGTTCAATTTTGATTGATTATATTCATACCTTGGGCAACAAACATTTTTGCATAGGGCATTTGGGGAGGAAACATTGGAATGTAAAATAAGAGATGTCACAGAATTAGATAATAATTTCAATGTGTTCATTTAAATGTTATTTTTGAAGATTGACTTGTTCTCTGGTTTTTGGCATACATTCATGATGATATTTTGCTGCTATAGGTTTTGAATTTATAAGTCTTGTTCTGGGGAGGATATTTTTAGCCCCAGTCACATAGAACAACACATAGGCAACACAATTGAACATGACTCCTGTTAATTCACAGTTAACTGCCTCCAAACAAAGAGTTGTGCTGAATCATGTTGCATATGCGCTTCTATGTGACTGGGACTTAACGGAAGAAAGTTGAGACTTTTGGTCTGTTAGCTATTGTTTGCAAATTTGTATTGATTTTCTTAATCTCTGACAAGTGAACAAACTTTGGAAAGTGTGAGCAATTGTCTTTTTTTCAAATATTTTTTCATCAAAGCTTTGTTGTGAATGAAAACACTGAATCAGGATATGTGTTTAGAAAGGGATTAAATTTGTAGGGTTTAACATTACTGGTCAGGGTTCACAATGAGAGCCAAAACCCTATGGTTCAGAAACTGCGACAGAAATACGGAGTCCTTTACATGCAGCGCAAAGAGGATTTTGTAGTGGCCTCCTCTCCTTTTCATCCAAATTAAGGCGCGTTGGCGAGTTGAATATTACTCGCCTTTGCGCTGAACATATATGCTTTCGTAGAATTGTCGTAGTTTCAGAAATTCATAGGTTTTGGCTCTAAGTGTAAACCCTACACAACTTGTCTTCATGCTGCAACTACAAGCTTCCGTATTTCGTTTTCAGTTTCTGAAACCTTAAGGTTTGGCTCTAAGAGTGAACCCTATTGAACTCGCCTTCTTGCTGCACCTACAAGCATAGGCATTTCTGTAGTAGTTTCTGAAACTCTGAGGCTTCTTTGCGCTGAACGTATAAGCTTCCGTAATTCTCTCATTGTTTCTGAAACCTTCAGGCTTCGGCTCTTAGTGAGAACCTAACTAAACTCACGTCTTGCCACACATACAAGCTTCCATACGACTGTCATAGATTCTGAAACCTTCAGGCTTCGGCTCTTAGTGCAGAACCTAACTAAACTCACGTCTTGCCACACATACAAGCTTCCATACGACTGTCATAGATTCTGAAACCTTCAGGTTTTGGCACTCAGTGAGAACCCGGCTATTGAATAGTCTTGATAATCTTTTGGTTCCCTGGATATATCAAACATTCACACAATACCCTTGGGCTAACATTGCCAGATTATCCTTTATTTGGGGTTCGGTCAGGATTTGCATCGATGGGCTAGGTTTGTAATAGTATAAGCAATGCACTATGTGGATATATGTCTTTTTCATTGAGGAGGGGGAATTTTTCTTAAATGGAAGTTAAAAGCTTTATTGCTTTCCATATTTTAAATTTTTAATATTTGAATCCCTTTCAGTCGTAAACTTATAAAGCATAATTTTTTTCTTCAAATGATCTCTTTGCTAACATCAGCAAGGAAAATTGATGCCACTGCATACATGTAGATAAAATTGCTGGGAGATCTTGTAATTCTCTATATATGCAAAATGATACAGCAGAAAAGTTAAGACACTATCCAGAATTATTCTCTCTTGCTTGTAATTGATATGCTCAGTGTTTTAATTGCATGCAAGGGAAAAAAAGACGAAAGATAGACACTGCGATAAGACAGAATGCGAATTATGAGGGAAGATGATATTTTTAGATAAGACAGATTTCAGACTTCCGTACCTGGATTCGAGACAATATTCCATAAAGGAAATCATCTTGACCATTCATCTCTGTAGAAATGGATACATCTTGAATCCCTGGCTGATCGTCATGGCAACCAAATTTCTCATTCAATAGCAGCACTTGTGTTACATAATCACAATTGCCATCAGCTTCTACAGGCTTGGTAAAACCAGAGGAGGAAAGCATATTATTTCTACATGTTTGTCACATGATATCTTACAGCACAGTAAAATGGGGCAAACAGGGAAGCTGGGGTGAAGAAGGACTACATTTACAGAGTCCATTTGTATCATGTTTGCTTTCTTATTTGTTGATTTGTCATATTTTTCATGTATATTGACAATTTCATCCCATAGCAGACCCATAGAGTCTCATAAAAAAGTTTGTCATTTAAATCAAGATTAAAAACCTTTCTTTTCAACAGTCAAATTAATTTTTGCCAAATCTTCCTTCACGTTTTGTATTTCATTTGGCGTGTTTTTATATGCTTTAATAATTCTCATGCCAATATCATCCTTATTTTGCACTTTCTATTGATTCGATATATATGAATATTATGTTTTATATTGTAAAGCGCTTTGAATCTGTTTGGAATTAAACGCCATATAATGTGTATTATTATTACTTTTATTGTCCTTGATCACCCCAGCGTCCTTGTTCGCTCTGTTTGACGTAGTTTATATTTGACTTGGTTTATTTGGGGTGCATACCATGTATTTGTTATCAGAGAATATCAACCCAACACATGTGACAACTTCACATGAATTTGCATCAGGATAGAAATTAAGATGTGAATCACCAAAACAGCTGAAAGCATGATATTAACATTCTTTTTTTTTACACAGAAAAATATTCGGCTCAGCTGCTAGTTGATTCATATCTTTATATGCATAATCTAGGACGATCAGCATCTTTGACACATTGAACATTGTTAGTGCTCATAGTTGATTAGGCATGCATCTGGTTACCTTAAACGTTTCATGGATGTCATTAATATTTATGAGATATGGTAATAAATTGCACCTGCAGCACACATTATGTGGACCAGCTGGAGCTGTTTTAACATGGCAATATTTCTGGTTAGGCCAGAACTGATTGTACATGATTGTTCAGGGGCAATTAACAGTTAACTGCCTCTGAACAAAGAGTTCTGTTGAATCATGTTTACATGTAGCTGGGGTTTCTATGTGACTGGGGCTCTAAAATTTTAGTTTATAGTTTAATAACTTCTTGGATACAAAGTACACTGATTCCCCAAGATTTCATATGAATAACTTTATAACTTTCTTATTATTTGTCTTGTTTCCCTCAAACCATTAAATCATCTGTTTTTCTGCTGCTCCTTGTGAAAAATTGTCATTTCGGTGTAGACTATTCTCTAACTTTCATAACGGTGCACGTATCCAAATTCCCATTAGGTTAACAGCTAATACTACCTGTACAGTATATCGTAAATTCAATAATGGGGGTTGAAATTTTGCTTTCGGCAAGTTATAAATTGCTTGGTATTAGATTAAATAAGATGACAATTTATTTTCAATCCAAAGATACAATTACTATTATGTTGTAGTAAAATACAATTAAATTAGGAATAAGAATGTGTGTATACTCCGTAGTGGATAGAGAATATACTTGATTATGATGAACTACCCAACTGATGAATTTTTTCTGCTTATTTTCAACCAGGTGAGACTGGGCTGATGCTCTTCAAGCTGGACAACTTCAACAAGTTCTTCGGCTACCGAGGCCCGGAGAGACAGACCGAGAGTAAGCTGGTTCACGATGTCAAGAAGACAGGTGATATGTTCTTCAATAGTGGGGACCTGATGATGATCGATGTCGATGGCTATGTGTACTTCAAGGATAGGCTAGGTGATACGTTCAGGTAATCAGGTCTAAATCTAGGATTCCCACTTTGTTGATGTGGAGTCAGAGTGGAAGGGGGGGGGGGATGGGAGCAGACGCTATTTAGATAACAAGTTCTTCAGCTATCGCAGCCATGAGAGACAAACTGAAACTGGTTGATAGATATTCCTGCTTCAATGTTAGGTTTTGAGATACATTCAGGTATTTTAATAAGTTTTAAGATATTTTAAGGTAATTTTCAATGAAGTTTTGGGGACATTCTCCATCGACCCAACTGGTATGTGAAATTACAATGGCCTGGAGCAAGCTGGTCTACGATGTGACCTGATGATGATCAATGTAGATGGCTATGTTTACTTCAAAGGCTGGGTGATACGTTCAGGTAATCAGGTCTTAGTCAGAGTTCCCACTCTACCAAGTTGGAGCTGCTAGTTATGGCAAGTTGCAATAGGGTACCGAAATTTGCCCAAAACAGCGACTCACGTAAGCTCTTCATGCAACTCATGACAATTGGGCCTGCCCTATCGTAACTTGTTGAAACGCTACATAAATCTTACTCAGATTGCAAGCATATAAAACAATTGTTAAACATGTTAAAAGATTTGATGAAATAATGTTAGACTTGTTGGCTTGAGACTCGTAGTATACTTGCTTCTAGCAGGAAGCTCAGTTTGAGTTCTTTCGCTGTTAGATTGATTTACTAACAGCTTTCAAAGCACAATTGCCGCCGAGTACGAAAATTTAATTAATTATCTCATACAAAATGGCAATCGGTCCTAATTTGTTAAAGGATAAGGGTGCCAATAATGTCTTTTTGTAGCATATTCCATGTGTATTCAAATTTTAAACAAAGAAATGCTCTTCCAGTTAAAATTTTGATAAAACTGATACAATGAAGGTATGCAAGACTATACTCAAATACTTCTGTGATTAAAGCATGCCGACTGTAGTTTTGGGTCTAGCGATTAATAGCATAAATCCCATATTTCATCTCTTGGGCATATTTTGTGTTGTATACATTGAGCAAAAAAAAAAAAAAGATTAACTTTGTTTTTTGACAATGAGAAGTCACTTCGCAGAAGTATAAAGCATTTATGAAGAACTGCACTCTTCATTCCTCTCAAATATTGCGGTTAAGTTCTTCAAACAATGGGTTGTGTTTACATACTTAGATTAGTTGTAGTTCAATAAACCAGCATACATGTATGTTATGATATGTTTGAATTTTGTTGACATAAACTTTAATAATAACGATAACATCCTTTGAAGTAAGACAGTAGTACTTTGTGAATTGGAGTTGAAACTGCACTTGTACTTATTGAATTATCTTGCTAATGTTTGATCAAGATAATACGTATTTGCTGAACTGATATGAAACTAAATATAGCTAGAGCAGTCTTGTAACAATTGGTTCTGTGCTAATTCACTGTGAATTACATATGCTCATAAATTTTTCTCCTATAGCTAGCTCATGATATATGAATTCCAATTTTAATTACATATATCTATGCAAAGTGACTGAATTTATTAAAATTGTAAGTAAGAAAAATTGTCACTTTATACCAGCTTATGCAATCTTTGCCACTCACAACCAGTTGGGGTAACATGCAGTTTTCATTGTTACAGGAACTAATATGAGCTCGGAGGCACAATGCAATATACTTAGTTTTTTTTTTTTAATAGGTTAAGAATAAATTTATAAAACTGGAACATGTTCTGATGAAATATGTGTTCTAATGAAATAATAAAGTCATTGATAATTGTTAAATCTGTTCATGAACCATTCTATGCCAAAGAATGTCGTGGCGACTTTCTAGTCGCTCTATTCTACTTAATAGATGCAAACTACCTGGTTTCATTGAAAGCAGTATAATGGGGGATACACACAACTACATGCTTCCCCGATTCCTCAAGGAGATTCTCTATTCCTAATGGTCATAAAAGTCCAGTCTTCTCAGAGAAAATATATTTGTCAGGAACAAAAGAAGCTTGCCTATTCTATTCAGACACTGTGATTACAACCAATATTCAAAGGACGTTGCTACACGTAGTATATTGAATGTAATAACAACTTCTTTTCTCTCATGCAATAGTTCTCTTACATGCTTTCTAATATAAGTGGGGTTAGCTTGTGATTTAGTCCCATCTAAAGTACTAGGCTATTAAAGGGGTACTATTATGAAAATACAAGTTGATCTGTATTGATGTATTATACCATTATCAATACCCTTTTCAGTGAAAGAGAGTCCAAATGTGTTTCATATATTTAATAATATTTTTATTTCAATTTTATGTTGGCTTAGTAGGGAACGCCCCTAAAAAATTCTTTCAAATGTCAATCCTGTTGTGACATCACAAGAGTCAAGTTTGTTCACCTTTCTAAATCATGTTTCAGAGCTGGTTCTGTAAATAAAGGGAAGTATGTGGATCAATGAAAGGGAATTGGAATGCAAAATCACCTGAATTGAAATCCCTGCATTGATCCACATATTTCCTTTTGTTATTTACAGAACCAGCTCTGAAACATGATCTAGAAAGGTGAACAAACTTGACTCTTGTGATGTCACAACAGGATTGACATTTGAAAGAAATTTTTAGGGGCGTTCCCTACTAAGCCAGCATAAAAATGAAAAAAAAAATATTATAAAAAATATGAAACACATTTGGGCCCTCTTTCACTGAAAAGGGTATTGATAATGGTATAATACATCATTACAGATCAACTTGTATTTTCATAATAGTGGACCTTTAAGCATATTCTATATCCTTTTCTCACAGTGGGATATTCCTAACTGTTAGCTTTGTATTACTGGTGTAGTTGTTGGTCGTGAAGGGTTATTATCATAATTGTACTCCGAGCCTCATTCCTGGGCTAAGAACTCTAGTGAAAAAGTGAGCTTGGCCAAGCCAAGTTCAGTGCTAACAACCACAAGGAGATTATGTAATCTTTTCATTTCTAATGCATCAAGCTCAATCAAAGAAAGCGCTCATGTTATTAACTCTTGTCCAGGAATAGCAGATTTTGTATGAAAATAGCCAGCATTTTCTTAGCTCAGGTTAGCAAGAAGATTTGGCAAATGAGAAAAGGACATAAATTTAGAATAGGGTTGAGGTCAATACAGGGTTAACGATAGTCCTCAGCAAAATTTTGCATGTATGGAATGGGTATAGCTATACAAAAAGAATTCATTACAGAAAGGCATTCTTTCAAATACTAGCAAAGGTCAAAGACCAGGATTGATCCGTAAATCTCTGTTATCTTTACAATATTTATATAGAGAGATATGAGGATGATATAACACTTTTCTGTGGTTATGTAGTACTCTAGGTTATGTAGTCGACATGCTGCCCTTCTTTAATATTTTGACCTAGTTTAGGAGAAACTATATATTTCTTTTTCAGATGGGTGTAATACTCTGGTAAACACTATCACATTTCCCCTAATTTCTGTGATTATGTAGAAGTTTATGTTTATGTAGTAGACATGTTGACCTTCTTGAATATTTTGACCTAGTTTTATAGTGGAAGCTGTAAAATTTTTCAGATTTGTGTAATGCTTGGGTAGACACCCAATCACATCCTCCCATTTTCCCATTTTCCCATTTTCCCTGATCTTTCCCTGAGCTTTCCATTTTTTTTTTAAATTTAATAAAGGCACACGTTGCTCTCCTTATTTTCTCTTCTTTCTCTCTCACCTTTCCTTCATCTCTCACTTCGACCTCCTTACTTTTCATGAGTGCACCCAGGATTTCGACACCCGGGGTGCTCGACTGTTGGCGCCCCTCTCAGCAAATTTGGCACCTCGGGGGCTGAGATAAGCCGACAAGTAAAAATTTAAAAAATAAATGAGAGTCTTGAATTAATTCTCAAACTGGCTTTGTGCATATTCTGGAATGATTGGCATCCCTGTTTGTACATTGTATTTTCTTACAAAATATCAATAAGCATTTCTTTGATTTCTTTATTTCTCCAGGTGGAAGGGAGAGAATGTGTCTACGATTGAAGTCTCCAATGTGATAAGCAGATTACAGTTTGTTCTGGAATGCAACGTGTATGGCGTTGAAGTACCTGGTAAATATATGAAATTATAAGTAATAATTTTTCATTATTTAACATTAATTTGTTGAGGAGAAAGGGCATTTTTTAGATCAGTAAAGGAAGAAACAGATACTACAGTAACTACTGAAGTTTCAAATGTGATAAGCAGAACACAGTTTGTACTGGAATGCAAAGTGTATGGTGTTGAAGTAACTGGTAAATATATAAGATTATTAGTAATCATTTTTCATTATTTAACATTAATTTGTTGAGGAGAAATGGCATTTTTTTTAGATCAGTAAAGGAAGAAAAAGATACTACTACTGAAGTTTCAAATGTTATAAGCAGATTGCCGTTTGTACTGGAATGCAACGTGTATGGCATTGAAGTACTTGGTAGATATATGAAATTATTTCTCGTTGTTTGGCAACACTTAAATAAACAGACAGGACATTCTCAAAGATCAATGAAGGAATAATTGTTTTTACAACTGAAGTAAACAGATTAAAGCAGATTACCTTTTTTTCCTTTTTTTTTTAAGTCCCAGGTAAATGTACTAATTAATTTCACAATTATTGATACAGTCAAACCTGTCTATAAAGACTACCCAAGGGAGACAGAAAAAGTGGTCTTTAACAGCAGGTGGTCTCTATAAACAGGTTCATTTGCATGAAAATATTGTTCTAGGGAGTCAAGAAAGGTGGTCTTTAAGGACAGGTGGTCTTTCTATACAGGTAGTTGCTAAAGCAGGTTTGACTGTATTCGTATATCATTTCATAAGTAATTTGGTATGTCATAAGCAGAGAATGCATTCTTTCTGGTCAATGAAGAGATAACATGTGCCTACATTTGAAGTAGCCATTGTGATACCAATAAAAAAAAAAAGCTGATTCTCAATTGTACTGGAGTAAAAGTAATTGATGAATATGTCAAGTAGTATCGATTTTGTTTTCTCAAACTTATTAAGCTTTGAAGTTATGGCATTTGATTTAATAGCAGAGAGAACTTTCATTCAGATTAAAAAACACCTAAAATCACATTACCAAGAAATTACCACTGAATTTCTTGTTTCTATGTTTCAGACGTGCAATTTACCCAACAGAGCCAAATCTAAATTATGACATGTTTACAGTTGTATGAAATGAATTCTGTTTGTATGTTTCATATTGTGCAATTTATCCAAGTAGCCAAATCAAAATGATGGCATGTTTAAGTAGTCTGAAATGATTTCTTATTGTATGGCACAAAACATGCAAACACTTTGACTGGGTATTGCCCCTCAAACAGAGTCCTAACTGTGGATTGGTAGGACTAATTTTTTACGAAACACAAAGCAGCTCATTCTAATTGCAGGATAGAAATACGTTTTAGAAATACACATGTAGGTAAAAATATTCTGAATATGCCAAGTTTGCCAGAGATTTTTGATTTTGGACACTCTATACAACTAATGTTCATCATCGTTTTCATAAATCATAATCTACATTTATTTTGGTTCCCACTTCTTATCCCTTTTCTCAGGGTGTGAAGGCAGAGCAGGAATGGCCGCCATCGTCCTTCAAGAAGGCGAGACCCTCGATCTTGGGCACCTCTACGATTTCACAATAAACCACCTTCCCGACTACGCGTGCCCGAAATTCATCCGCGTCATGTCGGAAATGGACATTACAAACACCTTCAAACACAAGAAGAAGCAGCTTGTCACACAGGGCTTCGATCCTGACGTGATTTCCGATGATTTGTATGTTGTCAATAAGACGAAGGGTGCTTATGTGAAGATGAGCGCAGATGTAATGACCAGCATAAGGCAGAGGAGTTATAAGCTATGAGCTCAAATACAGTAACAAGTATCTGCCAGGGAAGTTATAAGCTGTGAGCAGCCCATATTCAGGCATCAATGTTGGGTAGGCTGTTGTGTAAAGATGAGCTTGAGTAATTTATCAAAAGTAGGCTAGACCAGTAATAAGCTCTGATGTGTCCACTCCCGTGTCGGTGGAGTTATATAAGCTAGGATGAGCACAAGTACAATGACAGGTTGTACTGTTGTAAGCGATGAGCAGCCCTTATTCACACTTGAATGTTGAATTGGTCAATTATGTCAATATGAGCACAAGTAAAATGACAAAAGAAGTTTTTAAAGTGAGTCCTAGCATGTGAAATATCTGCTAGATGCGTCAGATTTTGATGAGCACAAGTACAAAGACAGGTATCCGCTAGTGTAGTTATAAGCAATACACAACTTATATTCGCACACAAACTTTGATAGGTGAAACTGTGTCAAAATGAGCTCAAGTAAAATTACGCAAGTACACTAGAGGAGGTATAAAGATGGCATGTGTCTTAGCATGCGACCTATCTGCTAGATACATCAGAGGGGTTCAAGTTCGATGAGCACAAGTATGATTAAAGGAATTGGTGCATGAGATGATAATTGTACTATGTTGGAGGGCGTAGACATGTTTTGAGTTTTTTCAATCGTGAATATTATTTAAATGACCTGGGAACATGCAGTGGAATCAATCGATACATGTGATACCAGCGATATCCTCTATATTGCAAAGATATATATTTTTTCATTACAATTTGGTGACTAGCATAGTGACCATTTTTTGGGGGGCTGCGGCCCTCAGAAAATAGTGCTATGCCAGTCACCTCACAATCCATAATTTCAACTAGAAATTCTCAGTGCATGGTATATTTGATTACTACATGTATACCTAAAAATTGGCTTATTCAGTATTATGATTCACACAGTCTAACAAATCACAGAAATGTCCAATGTACAGCTGTATTTGCATGTTTCTATTATGCTGCGTGATTCTTCTTTTTTCTGAAGAAAAGCAAAAATTCTTACTAAAATATATATGTTATTATTTCATTAAAGCTGCATATGAAGTCTTTCTCGTAAGTTTCACGTGGCATCTGATATTTTAACCTAGAAGAACTGCCCAAACGTGCCACAACCAGTAGAAAAGTACTCCCTCATTGTTATACTAATCCTTTTTGTTACTTCATTTTGAAATTTATATATTCTGAAGTGATAGAAACTTTCTAATTCCAATTTTCTACATACGAGATTGAGTTATTCAAAGATTAACAATTTACTAACATGTTGATTTTCAGTGAGACAGGGTTATATGTGGTAATTACTGCCTAATTCTTTGATTTTTTTAATTGTCTTGATATGAAAATATCTCAAACATACAATATATAATTATGCTATATTTCTATTGAATTATATTGTGCCATTTTATATGTGTGCCATTAGAAAAATATCTCCATGTATTAAAGTTGGAAAAATTATATTCAATTGAAAATTGAAAAGAGTTTTCCTGAATTTCTCCATCAGGGAAGTCACATCTTTAAGTCTCCCTCGCCCTCTAAAAAAAATAAAATTTTTTTTTATTCCCCTCTAATGCAATTAAGAAAGATATATGACTTAAAAGGGAGTGTAAAGCCAAAGAACATCAACAAATAAATTTTTAGATGTAATCTCACATGTCTATCCATAATTTAAGAAGGATTTTCCAATCATAGTGAAAAAGTTCATTTCGGGCTATTTTGGTCGATTTAGGGCAACCAAACAATCTATTTTGAGGCTCTACCCACAAGATAAATTTCTGAATCATAACTGATAGACTTCCTGATAAATATTTAAAAATTCTGATCAAAATCAGATGCCCAGGAAATAATGATTCTGTAGCCAGTATGTTTACGGTGGAAGTTAGGGTGACCCTTATGCATAGCTGCCAACTATT
This sequence comes from Temnopleurus reevesii, assembly GCA_036244855.1. Classification (NCBI taxonomy): domain Eukaryota; kingdom Metazoa; phylum Echinodermata; class Echinoidea; order Temnopleuroida; family Temnopleuridae; genus Temnopleurus; species Temnopleurus reevesii. The sequence goes on from BQKZ01003693.1 coordinate 46,192, forward strand.
ACTAAGTTTAGTAATCATTACTAATTATGGTCTCAGATTTGTTAAGTTTTGTGTTAAACCCGGTAAAGATTACTAATTTTCCGAACATAAGTACCATGCACTTCAATGTTGAATATGTGAAGATTATTAATTTGTTCCAGAATTATCACTAATTTCTACTGGCACATATTGGCAGCTATGCTTTGTAGGTGATGGGCTTCTATAGAAGAAGAACAAGGTTTTAAGTCTAATACGACAGGCTTCTACAACAGCCAATAATACGAAGTTGTCTGAAATTAGGTCGACTTTCCACTTCTTTAATACTGGGTCTTATTTAGCTATTCCAAGAACAAAAGTTACAGCTTTAGACATGGAAAGACTCGCCTTTCTTTGGCACATTAACTGAAAAAGTCGTGAAATGACAAAGTTAAAAATGTTTTTAGCCTCAAATCGGACGACACTATCCAAGTCCCCCCCCCCCCCCCAATACTGGCAAAGTATACATGTTATTGGAAGTACGGCTTAGAACATTGGCCCGCACCAAAATTTAAAAGGTTGAATAGTTTATGTTTTCACGTAGTAATGGTAGGCAAGTGTATTCTTGAATGAAGACAGAGAAAGTCTGACATGGCAACAATTCAATAGACATACTGTTGAACTGTACGCTAATTCTCGAGAGGAACACATTTCAATGAAATTGATACTCTTTTCATGCAGCAACACCCACTAGGTACCGTCACTACATGAAAATACGGATGAAATGTGTATTTTTTTTAATACTTGACAGCACTCATATATATATATGGGAAATTGATGTAAAATCATTTTGCCTCTTGAAGTGAAAAATATGAATTTATAGCTTTAATATCATAGTATAGTACAGCCCACCCATGACTAGCATTAAATGCATACGATGGTGGCAATACTCAGGGAAAAGTCACGCAAATGGATTTTTCATAAAAATATGTACTCATTTTTATATGTGATATTTAGCACAGTTAGTTAGTTTGTTTGTTTGTATGTTTGTATGTTTGTTCATGCATATATATGTTTTATACAGGTGTATATTTACTCAAATTACGTATTTATATGTATATTTGATAAAGGGAAGAAGATCATTCATCTGCTTGTAAATAAAGGTTCTATTTGACTTTATAACTTCATATTTCATAGTAATTTCTTCAAATTCTATTTGTGACACATTTTCAGGTTTTGTTCACTCCATTTTTTACGTATTAAAGCATTTGAATTATTTTCTGAATATGGGACATTATTTTTCTTTCAAAGTTGTAAAATAAATTGATGCATTATATTTTTGAGAATGAATACTGTAAAAAGATATTTGATTTTTCTACAAAATATTTTCAATGGATATTATCTTGTTTTCTTTTCAGAAGTTGGAATGCATGCCTTATAAGAAAAATTCAGGTGAAATACTCCACCAAATATCTCGTTGTTTATTTTATGGTCAGATACATGCACAATGTAGTAGATATATATCAAACTTTTTATCAAACTCCAAAACTTTTTTTGAATTCAGGCCCATATCACTTCAGTGTTCTGTAAACTCACTGCCACTTTTAGCAGAGATACCAACTGCTTGGGAGTATGTATAAGCTCCATTGTCATATGAATTCAAGGCTTTAATCACAAGTAAATGGCTGAGAGTGTGACCATAGTTGAATTTCTCATAATACTTTTGAACATATAGCGTTTATCAACTCTAAGAGTTCCCAAAGCGTTCCCTAAGCGCCCTACAATTGCAGCATTATTACTCTGGCTTTAGCCCAGCAGCCACCAGCACACTGGGCATTTGAAGGAATAAATATTCCTACCAGGTACTCATTCCCCTCACCTGGGTTGAGTGTAACACAATGAGGATGAATTTCTTGCTGAAGGAAATTAACGCCATGGGTGGGACTCGAACCTACGACCCTCCCGCATATGCTGGGATTGTTGGCATCTCTGTGTTAGCTGAAATGATTCACACATGGAAATATAGTATGAAGAAGGTGAACAAAGTAAACTCCTCCCGTTCAACGCTCACCATTTCAAATTTTCATTATTACAGAAACAAAAGCTATTTGCCTTGCATTATTCTACAAGGAAATGGTTGAAATCAGTGATCAGAAGCAGCTTTTATATTTTTTAAAAGGGCATTATCATTTTTTTTTTAGTTTCTTGTTGAATTAAATTGAATCGAATTAAACATTTATTTCCTTTTTCATATACATAATAAATACAAAATAACAAAGTGATAGAATCAAAGGAGGCGAGTACGGTACTCTGGAAGCAAAGCTTGTGTTTGGATCGCCTTGTGGACAAATACAGTATTACTTCTACTGGGTCAACAGATAGTATGATTTGGTATGTTCTTCATCAAATTTTACAGGAGTGTGGCAATAATTACACAAATCTCTTCCCATTCATTGTATAGAATATGAAGATTTATGAACTAAGAGAAAAATATGCTTTGATATATTTTTGTGTTGTCATGATTTCGAACATTCTAACATTGTAATGATAATCATGTATTCATATTTATGTTGGCAGGGGGATCTGAATTGATGTATTTTTTTCTTGATTTGATGCGGTGGGGGTTTTGAGATTTTATCAGTTTAAAAGGGGAGTCTAACCCAAAATAATATTTTTTTCAACAGGAGCAGAAAAATTAGATAAACAGAAGAAAAAAGTTTGAAGAAAATTGGACAACTAATAAGAAAGTTATGAATGTTTCTATATTTATACAAATTGGCAACTGATGACGTAATAGGTGCACAAATGACCATTGAACACATGCATATCAATTTCATAAAATGTTACTTTTTTCCCAATAAATATTATTTCCTCAAAAATTAATCATAGGATATCTTCATGATAGATATGTAGATCCACTATTTGCATGTTTACATTCATACAAACTGTGTATCTTTCTGTAAAAATGATGAATGTTGCAACATAAATACATACAAAATTATGATTAGTTGTGCACCCATGATGTCGACAAATTGGCAACATCTCTGAAAATTTCCACTGATTATCCCATTTTTTCAAATCTTTAAAAATCCATAACTTTTCTATTACTTGCCCGATTTTCTTCAAACTTTTTTGTTCCGCTCGCCAATTTTTTTCTGCTTCTGTTAAACAATGATTATTTTGGGGTAGACTCTTCTCTTAAGGATCCAGTCACATATGAACCCGGAAGCAAAACGATTTAACATGACTTTGTTCTGTTCACAGTAAGCTGCCTGCAAACAAAGAGTTGTGATGAAGCATGTTGCTTCCGGTTTCCTATGTGACTGGGAGCTTTTAGTTGTTGAGGTTGTTTGCAGTGGTATTTGTTGAAAACCAAGAATGTTTCACATGTAAAAGAAGAAGGATGATAGAAATCAGAAATCGTATAAAAAAATCCACCAAAATGATAGATTTTCGTGTCCAGTGACCACTCTGTAATGATAATGGTGGCTACTTGTATAGCGCACAGGTCCACCTTATCGGTGCTCATGGCGCTGAAAGCTTTACACTCCCTATTACCCGGCTCTAGCTGGCAACCATTAAGGCTCCGCATTACAAGGAATTTCTTCCTGCCGTCCTCATTTACCTCACCTGGGTCGAGTGCAGCACAATGTGGATGAATTTTTTGCTGAAGGAAATTGACGCCATGGGTAAGATTCGAACCTACGACCCTCTGGTTGAAAGGCGAGAGTCATGACCACTACACCACGGCGCCTCCACTTTGGTTTACTAATAGATTCAAATATATACATGTTTCTAACCTAAGAATATGTGGTATTCCAGAAATCTGTTTGTAAGAAATTGAATTTATGCATTACTTGGAATCCAGTTTGCATGCATTACTTGTTGCTATGTTGGCAAGCCTTGGGCAAGCTTTCGGGTTGTAAAGAACAGCCTTTCGGGTTGTGAAGAACAATCTTGTTCCTTGTTGTTGATATGCAGTTCATGGTTGTAGTTTTTTTTACACTTAGGGGTTGTTGCTCAGAAGTTTCAATTGATCACAAATCAACTGCAAATCAGTTGAAAATTGTAACTTGCATTTTCATTTGTGCACGATATGCGCTTCTAACAAGACACCCATGAAACAATGATTTTGATTGGCGTGTCCTGATCAACTGTAACATACGATCAACTGCAACTTTTGACCAACATCCCCCTAAGTAGTGCATCAGACTCTCAGAATATATTATTCTATGTACAGTACACTGTGTGTCTCTTTGTTATTTTATATTATATGGCATTACTAACATAGTGTGATGTAAAGTATGTCAAATAGTTAAGTTAAAAAAAATAGTTGTGAGTAGCACATTTTGAGATATGGGTCACTGCAGCTGGTTGGACGACGATGACTTGACACAGTGGAGGAAAAAATGATGCACAATTTCAGCCATTTGCAAAAAAAATAATGTGTCACTGTGGGCAGAAGGGGTAAAGGATTTCGACAAAGTGAACAACTTGATTCACAACAGCACTGTGAGCACAAGTAGTAGTAGTAAATGTGGATATTAAGGCGTTTAATCATTCATTAATGGATATTTACGCCAAACAGAAAATATCTTCATATATACACTAAACATGTGCAACAGATGCTCAATATTTCTCTACAGAATATTAAGAGGGAAGGATATTTATTTGATAGTCATATAGCTATTGTGAATGCCTGAGTGGAAGTTGTTTATGTTACCCGGGTCATTTATCCTATCTTCTCACAGTGCATATATGCTCTCTTTTCATTTGAGAGAAATTACTGAGGTGTTCAGGAAGAACAAACTTTGCAAATGTTAGTTCTTTTATATCTAGATACAAACATATTCATGGTCTATGAATATGAAAAATGTAACAAGTAACCATGAAATTAGTGCATTTTTGGTGCTCGCTAGGAATTTTTCTCTATCAAAGGTCATAGGGGTGTTGCTAGAAAGTTACCATCAATTGCAAATGAACTGCAAACCAGATATAATTTGATACATACATTTTCATCAGCACAGTCTGCGTCTTGACAATAAGGGCATCATTTTCATTGGTGCGTGCCGATAAACTGCAACTTGCGATGCATTGCAACTCTCTAGCAACACCCCTTATGCCGTACGTCATACCATGTCCAAACTTTCCAAACACTACAATATCTTTTTTTTTCAATAGCAATACAATGTGATGTGTTGTTTCAGTTCATTTGTTCAGTGTTTATGATCATTTTAACCTTGTATTTCTTTGTTTTCCACCTCCATGGTTTTGCATCTCACAATTTTGAGTGATTTTTTTTTATTTTGTATTTGCATTAAAATGGTATTATATCTCATTTTCATAAACCTTTTGAGTTCCATGTTTGTGTATTTTTTGTCATATGTTTGGAGTGTAGGCAACTGATAGTGTTAATGTATTTAGGTGGGTGCATTATATATTACGTTTGTTTATGTGACCAAAAATTGGAAATCCCCATAACCTTGACAGCACGCATACCAACTATTCTGGATTTGTCCAGATTATTATTTTTTTTTTTACACATGTAGTTATATGGGGTGTTGTAATAATGATAAAGAAGCTAAATGTATAAATTTAGAAAAGGATGTTTTTTGTATTTCTGGTAATTTTAGCAACCACAGTAATGAAAGAAAAGAGGCATATTAGTATGCATGGAAAATCAAAGAGAGAGAGAGAGACAGTAAAATTGAGTGTATTTGAGAGAGACAGAGAGATGGAGGAAAAGGGGGGGGGGGGGGGGTATGTAATGTAATTATCGCCATGAGTTAAAAAGAGTAGAAGTATGCATAATCGTTCATGCACAATGTCATTGACCACATATTGATTTGGACAAGGTGGTGTTTCCCTAATATATGGTTTAATTACTTACTATTATATGTTTGCTGATGGTGAATACTAGTACACAATTTCTCCTGGCCCTTCCACTGTTAGTCTTGAAAGACAAGTTCAATTTTAGTAGACCTATTAATGATGCTGGTTTTAGGGGGGAAAGTATTGCTTCTTTCAGATGTTCCAGTGCGAGAAGTTATGCTGTAGTCTTTTTTTTTTTAAACAAGACACCGATGCCCCCACTGTTAGTATGTACGTACGTGGCACCGAATGAACTAGCTTTATAGGGGCCTGATCTTAGACTATCCCGCAGATTATGACAGAATGACTATAATGGCGTAAATCAGACCATTTGAATACATGAATATTCATGAGGCGCGCGCGTAATCATTTCTTTCGCCAACATGTGG
>BQKZ01003694.1:8979-19186 GCA_036244855.1 Temnopleurus reevesii
ATTGAATTGATATTTTGTCATCAGCAAATCATTTTTTTCACCTGGTTTAATAGCGTCTCTAAAACTTGGGAATCGCCTGTAAATGGACATCAGGAACTCAAATTAAATATTTTCAAATTCATAACCCTTTTTATCCCGCTAATTCTACAAGCATATTCAATTAACAAAAAACGGGCAGTTGAATATTATATTGTAATTGCGCTTTACAAATACCTGTATATTATTATTGTTGTTACTAATTCATCCAGGACATGGAAGGCTCAAATCCTTTCTTAACACAATGTTGATGTTGTCATATTCGGGAAAAAAAATTCACCGCAAATTTCCTAGATAGGCATAATAAATGTTTGTCTCGTTAGGATTACGATTATGATTGATGTAATGATGCTTCCAATATCGATTTTCTGTTGCTCCGTGATTGACACAGAATAAGATAGCTTCAACGCAAATGACACAGGCCCCATTAAACCATAATCATAAACGTGATCATCATCAGAATTTCGCTGAAAGCCAATTTTATAATTTACTCTGGATATTGATTATTGATTGCCTTACCTGTAACATAGATTGCCTGTTGCTGCATTCAAAATAAGCGTTGATGCTGGTGCCTAAGCCATGAAATTTATTAAATTGCTTTTACTATACATCAATCCCAGATTGAGTTGTCGACATGACAGTCAGTTCATCAGTATCCTTTAGCTCATTGATTGATTGATTACAAAGAACGCTTACTATTTAGCTGTTGAAACATGTCTCAGATCTCGTAGTGAAAAAAGTGTGAAAATAAAATATCAGGAACACCTTTCATTTGAAGGTTCGTAGCCCACACAGCGCTGCAGTTGAAGTACAGGGAAGAAACTTGTTTAACCTTATTTTTACAAAAGAGCTCAAATGTCGTGTTGTTCACCATGTTATATTTGATTTCAGCAATCGAGTAAGGAAATCGACAACATAATGTGTTGCTTTTAATGTTAGATGACAGCAAATTTCTTTTCTGTATAGAGGTGACAAAAATATCGGTGAAAGATCCCTCAATACAACAGGATTCGATAAAGCGCTGCGTAACAAAATAATGTCTTATTGATATCACTGGTGATTGAAGAAATTCAGCAAGCATTATTGAATGACCGAGTGACAAAAAAATGCTGATTCATAAGATAGCTGCACTAACCATGGCATATTCGAATCGATGTGGAACATGTCCGGGTAGTTGACAAAAGATAATCTAGATTTCCCTGTTGATTTCATTGGTAAAGAGAAGTCTTCAAAAGAACTTGTTTGAAAAGTTGTCTCAACGCCTTGATTTGATGCACATCCTGTATGAAAACAAAAAGGTCCAATGAAAATGATGTTGCACCAACTAGATGATAAGCAGTTGTATTCTTTCAAAACGAGGAGAGGATTCCTTCACTGCAAATATTTGGATGATTTTTTTCGATGGTAAGCAGATCCCACGGTATTCTCATATAAAGTACGAAATTCCGGTGTAAAAGTTTCCTGTGTGAGCAAATCATGACTTGAAGATTTTTCCCGCCAAAAGATTACTCTATCGGGTTGTTTTCAGATCGTTTATTTTTTACCTTAATGTATCACAAAATTAAACCAAAGTTCCACAAGCCGATATCCGTTACCGAGTGTAAAAGTAAATCCTTTTCGACTGAAAAAAAAGAGATTTGATGCTTCTGCTCTCTCTATGGTGTGAGCACAATTCGTCTGCTCTCGATCTTCTGTCATTGGTTTCGTGATCTGCGCGTGCATCTCGCACGAGAAATTCGTTTTAAAGCCCTGTCTGTTGCTTGCTTTCGATTATCAGAATAAACGCACGCGTTGCGAGCAAGAATATTGAAAGTACATTGTACGTCGAGAGACAGAAGCAAGTGTAAGTACCGTTGTCTATTCGACCCGAGTATTCCCTGTACAAAGTCTATGAGAATTACAGAATCCAGTAGTCAAGGGGTTAAGAGAAAGCTAAATGGCTGAGAAATAGTTTATAAAGAATAATTTACATTCACAAAAATAGGACTTCCAATTTCTCAGATTGCTATTTTCCCCTTCATCATGTTAAAAATAATAACAAAATCAGCATAGTGCTTGTACACTCTAAAAACTGGAGGAGTGACAACCTTTTCAGAATGGTAAAATAACATTTAAAAAATGTTGGATCCAACTGTTCAGGTGTTGGATCCAACATTTCTAAAGCCTAAATTTACCATTTGTAAATGTTGTCACTCCTCCAACCTTTTCAAATGTTAATTTAACATTTGAGTTTTTAGCGTGTATAAATATCGCATATCACTGCCATTCCATCTTTTCGATGAGTGCAGTATTATTACCCTGGCTTTAGCAATAGCAGATATGAGGCGCTTGATAAATGCATTCCAAGGAAGACACATTCCTGCCAGGTGCCAATTTATCTCACCTTAGGTTGAGTGCAGTAGTGTGGATGAATTTGAAGGAAATTAACGTCATAAGTGGGATTCGAACCACCAAACATCTAGTCTCATATCCACTACACCATGACCAGCCATGACCAGCCATGACGCTTCCACTTTCTTGATATTTCTACTCGTGGTGTGATTCATGCAATTCTTTAAACTAGATTTAATCACAAACATTTCGAAATAGATTTAACACAAAAAGGAAGAAAATATGAAGAAGCGATTGTGTGTGTATATGTGTGCGTGTGAGTGTAGATATGTGCGTTTGTGTATGTCTTCTTGTGTGTGTGTGTGTAGGTGCGTGCGTGTAGGTTTGTTCGTGCGTGTATGTATATGTAGATGTGTTTGTGTGTGTGTGCGTATGTGTGCATAGGGTTGTCTTTTTGTCTCTCTCTCTGTTTAGAACGTTGGCATTTAAATTAGATTTTTAGTAAGCTATCCCACAGAAGAACATTTTATTGTTTGTGTAAATTTCAATCCTAAAATATGGTTAAACGTAATTAAACGTGAACCTAATCTTGTATTGCAAATGAGTTGTTGAATCTAATCTCGAGGGGTATATAGTGCATAAAAACTCGTTCAAACCATCGTTCAGTCGAAAAACCTAATAAATGTAAAAATACATTAACATGTAACACTTTTGAGAAGTGGCAACCTTTTAAAAAAGGAAAATGAACACTTCAACATGATTGTCGCCTCCTACCGGTGAAGTGTTGGATCCAATCGGATGCGCAAAAGCTTGTCACTTCTCCGACCTTTTTGAAACTTTACTTATCATTTGGGTGATAGTTTACGTCTCCACATATTTTCTGAAAAGATGGTGCCTTTACAACTTTCAAGCGATTCTCCTCGCGAGTTTCATCTCTGTGTAGATTGACGTGTTCAAATTGTTCAAGTGTTGATTATCAATCCTTCCAATGACACGAAGATGATAATCATTCAGCTTCTCAGAAATGTACGTTCTTCAAACACACAAAAAGTATCAAGAAAGGTTTCCTTACATCACAGCGCTAATGATAATAATTCCCAACAAATACGGAACCAATTATCGTGATTACCATCGAACCTAATACAATACTCCTGGTTAGCGTAGGCAAGAGCCGAAACAATTACATAATGAACTGTAAATTGCTACCAATTAGTGTGCAAATTACGTTGAGGTCCATGGACTAAAATTCTATTCCCTTACGGTAGTTCAACATGATTGCAGCTGTGTTTGGCCAGAATTAGTTCCCAGATTGTTTTTCCAATATTAGATTTACAGTTTATTAAAGTAGGAAAGAAATTAAAGCATTTTCAGTATTAATGATGCTCGCAAATTAATACAAAAAGTAATGACCAGAAAAATATGCAGCATGCTTAGTGCATAATCTTTGATCAATTGATACATGATTAAAATTGGTTGAAATTATCTGTTGTCACCATTATGAACGCTTTTATTAGGGTGATCACATCCTGCTTTATGGCACCCACTCACGTGCCAGCTCGTCTGAGTTTGAAAGCATTTCGTATCTTTAGATACAGTACAGTCACACCAACAGACTGATCACACCCTGCTCTCAAACCGCATCAATAAAATTGTAACTACATAATACTGTCTCATTCGGTTTGGAATTTGACGCGTTTTTTTTCAATCTCAATTGTACAAATTAACTGATTAAACCAAATATTATTTCTTAGTTCATAGTTCTAATTTAGGATAATTTAGTTCTGCAGCAAGATAGATCAGCCTTAGGAGATATAGCTTCATGTGACAGAGTACTTTACCCAGTGCTAATGAACTAAGAGTTATCTTGGGCGGAAGTGACGACGATCACAATCATATCACATTGTGTAACATCATTGTGTCATCATCATGAACAAGGCCTTAAGAGAGCTGAGTCACACATGAATAGTTCCTCATAATCGGCATCACACGAAGGAGAATTTTCAGATCTTCTTTAGCAATTAATCATAAAATCATATCTTTTCATAATCATAATGCCATTGTCCAATTGTATACATTCCTAAGTGTGTACAAAGGAAATAACAAAGAAAAAAGCGAAATGCGAACTGAAATAAAGATAGAACTAAAGAGAGAGGCTTGGGTAAACATAACTGAAGACAGAGAGAGAAAGAAGGAGAGAGGTGGAGAGAAAGACGGAATGGCAAACGGAACAGTACTTAAAATCAATACTCTGATTATTTCCGAGTTGCTAGCTTTAAAAGATTTCCAAAAAAAAATTAAAAATCTCTGAGCACTACGTTTTAGGAACGTGCGAATCAATTAGAGCATGAAATAGACTTCATGTTTTGAATGCATCTGCCCTGGCCCTGTAGACAGAAATAATCATGAAAATAATAAGTTCGGAACTGATTTATATGTCATTTAAAGCACTGTGATGATTGTAATTATTTCATACAGCTTTGTCATCCTCTGTCGCAAAATCACAAATAAAAGTATAAGTTGACTTAAAGCCCAAGTATAGTTTTGGTAAAAGCGAATATTTTTTCCTTCAGATTTTGTCTTCAAATCTAAGTGAAATGAAATATAGTATCATGCATATATTGCAAAAAGAACTGTGTGAAAAATGAATAAGTTTTGGTAAAGTTATAACCTAAAATGTGCAAAAAAGTGTCGTGTCACCCGACATTTATGCAATTATTTTCTCAGCCACAGACTCGGATGAAAATTTCAGAATTTAATGTCGTGTACATTTTTTTATTATTCTTTTGTCAAATCTCATAAATAACCTTGCTTATGCCCGATAACAACCAAAATATTGTTATTACCAAGAGAGGGCGCTAAATATAGTTTAGGGGTCAAATTCAAATTTTTAAACAGAATCTGTTCGTAAAAAATCATAATTTGGTCTCAAAATGTTTGTAAGATACATATACGTCATGATAAACATCCAGTAAAATTCGCATTTCTTAATCGTTACCAAAACTGTATTTGGGCTTTAAAAACATCGAAAGTATTCGTTCAAAAAACAAGCACTATTTTAGGTAGGAACCATTGCATTTTCTTTATATTTTTCTGAAAAACTGAACGCCAAATGAGCCTTGACTCAAAATGGCTGGCCATCACTTCACACCGCACAGATCAATGGGCAGGAATTTTGCGTGATGTATGCAAGGAATTATTAGAGTAGTTGATGTGTATGACGATATTTTTTGCACGTCCCACACCATCCATGCCCACTGATCTGTGACGTGAGGACCAGTGGCCTTATAAAGACTTGGTCTGCGCCAGAAATATTTGCTTTGATTAAATGCAGAAAAAAATTAGATGAACAGGTCAATAAAAGTTTGAAGTAAATCCGACAAGAAATAAGAAAGCTGTGAATATTTCTGATTGAACGGTGGTTTTCATAAAATTACTGGACGGCATTCGTCATAACACTTGTGAGGACGTGTAATGACGTATGGTATGCACTTCCTGTTTGTGAGCTTATTATAACTTATTGTTTTTAAGAATCCATTTTGCTCCACAAATGCTAATTTCTTTTTAGACCTTCAAAAGGTAAAATAAATAAATGTATCTATACCGTTATATATATCGACGAAAACAAATCTTATTTCGTTAAGCATTCAAAAAGGGGTGATTTTCTAAACAGTAAGATATAATAAACTGCTTGCAGAGAAGTGCATGAACTACGTCATATCACGCGACCCAACGTTGCCAATTTGCACGACAAACAACTGTAAGTTGAGTTATGACATTGAAATGTTATAACTTTCTTACTTCTTTTCCGATTTTCTTCAAACTTCTTTTGATCTCTTTGTCTGATTTTCAAGTTCTTCTTTTAATCAAATCAAGATTTTTCTTGCGCAGACCAGGTCTTTAATAAGTGAAAACTAATTCTGAAGCCATCATTGAGGTATACATTGTATATATAAATAGTGAGAAAATTATGAGAAGTGCCTTCTTGCTTAAAACTAGGATTATTAAAATGACTCTATTTAAATCAAAATGATAACACGTATTCAAATCTAAAAGCGTTTGCTTGCTACATCTTTATTGAATCTAATTGGAAGTTGATTATCAATTTCATAACAGACTTACACTGAACAATAAATACATAAAAGAAGCAACAAATACTTGACTTTGTGTCACTTCGCGCACAGCACTAACGTGACTACCGAGCAGGCGGGAGAAACCGAAAACACTATCCGGAAAAAAAATTACTACGAACTTGATGATTTGATTATATATTCTGACTAGAAGATATTCACGTTTCAAATGGAAATAGATTTAAAAGAATATATGTCCTCTCTCAGTATGATCATTGTGTTCTGAGGTCGATAAGATTTATAAGGAAGTTTACATAAACCAGGTTAAACAAAAATGAAAGGGGGTATATGCTTATGCAACTATTCTTACAATGATTATAAATCAATTTCTAAAAGCCAATATTTAAGCTTCGTTAATTGTTGGAAAGATGTAAGTATTGAATATCATAACACTTAATTTTTGGAATACCAGATTTTTGCCTACAAAAGTAGAACCCTACTTTTAAGACAATATGATAACATCAGTCCAAGACAGACAATGTAAACAAAATATTTCTAGGAACTTTATATATTTTTCTATTGTATTTTGTATTGCTAATTCAATGCTTACATACCCCCAAATCATAAGAAAGCGTGTTCTCATTTTCATATTAAAATGATTGCTGTCGTTTTCTGTATCTTTTCTGCCCATTAATGATGTCTGAAACTTTGCTACTTTAATTATAGTCTAATAATAGCTTAGCACACTTTAACAGGTCTGACAAATGATGGAATGCAGTAATTTCAAATGTCTTTAAACATTAAAACTACAAAATAAAAATATGTTGAATTGTTATATTGAAGCGATACAATTAGAAGAATTGATATCTGTCTTATTTCTCGCCGCCTGACAAGAGCTATTAGCAATTTCTACGCAAAAGCAATACAAGACCATTACTAAACTACACAATGAAGATACATTCAAATCATAGACATGATGATTAAATGTGCTTTAAAATCGATGAATAAAACATTCAATTAGATGGTAATTATTCAAAATTGACTACAGTTTTGCGATCGTTTCTACGAATCACACTCCAGTGCCAGTGACTAAATATTCAGTATCGTCGCTACATGCCAGACCAACAAATACCACGCGATCGTTTGTCCTTCAAAAATATACCTGTCCATCGTGAATAGATTGGCTTCGAAGAACAAGAATGAATGAAATATGAGGATTATTATCTGGTGAAGTTTACCCTTCGGTGCTTTAATCAAGTGAAAACCGAACATGGTTGCCTGCATATTATATACACATGCGAACTAAGTTGCGGAAAAGATATATTGACTGTAAAACCTAGATTAATGATATTATGGTGTTTTCGACTTCAGTCAACTGTGACGAAAGGCACGTCGACCGGAAGTAGTGCGTCATAGCTTTGCGCGTCTGCTTATTGTTACGTCAGCAGTCAGATGTATTTGCGCACGTAACAATAGAAAGACGCGTAAAACTATGACGTTCTACTTCCGGTCGCCTGTAACTGTGACTGTGACGAATGAATTCGAAATCTCCGTATTGAAATCTAATCTAAATAAACATGCGTGGTCGGAAAATCTATTGTGTTTTTTTTTTCACTTATATGATTTGCTTTTATTGTTGGTCAACTATAATGATGTAGTGGAAATGGCTCAAAATTATGTCATCCCCATTCCAGTAACCATGGTAACGATAAACGCGATTGGTCCAAGCACAGTGACGGCCGCCATCTATTGATAATACGTGTTATTTTCGATGTTGAGAAGCTTTCGATTCCCGAACTCAGAGGCAGTGTCAAGTAGGATCTCTTTCACCTGAGCTGTCATTGTCTCAGTGCTCCCGAACGTCTGGGTGGAGAGAAGCATAGCCGCAGCACCTGCGTAGACAAAGAAGAATTTCGATGGTGATATATTTTTGACAAAATGATTTTGTAGATTCTGCACATTTCATACGTAGCGTAAAGAATCACTTGGTTATTTGTAAACAAAACGATATGAACGATTTTCAAAAAATTAAGTCGAACGCAAATTCAATGGTCCTTAGTAATGCAATTCAAATCGGAACCGGCTTGCGATTGTTGTGTCCGCACATTATTTTGAATTCACGGCGTGCGGGTCTATTGTCTGTGGCCCACTTCACTTTCCGACAAAGCTTTTATAGTGTTCAACGTTAGTGCCACGTTATCTTATCTTTGAAAACATGGGGCCAGCATCCTCGCATTCTGAATATAAGAAGATATGATCACGCCATCTATTGGTCGTGCTCGTTTACCACTAGGGTGCAGACATAGAGGTATATAGACAAAGGCTGCAGGCTTCAGAATGCTATTTCCTATTGGAGGCGATAAGATGTTTTTGCATTCAGATGCCGCGGAGAGGAATGTTTAAGATGTTACGTAGATTGGCATTGAACCGTTTTCACTCGAGCCAAGCGCTTGTAACCTAAATTTTTATTGTCAAGGATTAAAGCGGCATTCGATGTCATTAATTGAGACTAGATTCCTTTGAATTGTATTGCGATTCTATGATGTATCACTCAGTTCGCTGAACTCATGTATGAAAATACAGAAATCGTTTTCAGATGCTCAATCTTATTGACTACATTATTATTCAATTGTTTAAAATAAAATACACATGCATTAGTACACAGGTGTCTCTTCACTGGACTTTTCTTTCAAGCGGTCTTGTGCTCGTAGCTGAAGTTCGGTGCCCCCAAGGTAATAATGTTCTTATTTTGTTTTGTTTAGATAAGAAGGATCAATAGAGTCGTTTGCTCAATAGGAAAGTTTTTATTTACGGTTAGATGCAATGTATTAGTAAATAATCTGAACTACGTCGGACTCGGAAAAGCAGCTTTTAATTGTAAAAGGGGAACCAACCCTTCGAATTGTCATATTCTCATTGAATTACGAACAGATGAACAAATTATAACAATTTGAGCAAAATCGGACATTCCGATAGAAAGATTACGAGTTTTCAAAGTCATACAGAGATATGACGATCATCGCTGCTGATGTAGATCCGTGCGACCGGCAATATCGACGGAATATGTGACGTCATGTCGGACAACTCCTCTTTCTACATAGAATTTTTTTAAATCGGTTATTGTTAACATTTAGAGTAAGTGTTCAACATGATTCTTCTTAAGATAAATGCGGAATCGGGATATACTAAAGTTGAAAGCCAATATGTTGTTGACTTTTGCGGAAAAGTAGTAGAAAATGTGCTATTTTTATAGATTGAATGAGGAGTTGTCCGACATGACATCACAGATTCCGTCGATGTTGCCGATCACAGGAATCCCCATCTATAATACTATAGGCTTTCGCTTTTCGAACAACACAAGCGTACGTAGTGCCCCCAAATTCAACAAGCTATGAACGTTCTTTGCATAACATTTATCACCGTTCTCTGTTGTCTCTTCACTGTCATTTCGCATGTCTGTTCTGAACGCGGTAGCCCATAAGCGAGATCGGTTTAACGAATAAACGTTTGTTACGCGATCGCTGATTGACAGAGCTATTGTCTAGCGATGTTGGTTTGTACGTACGTTGCTCAACAACGCAGAATCGTCATATAACGGGCCTGGATTTAGGGAAAACGGATGATTTTTCCGTTTTGCACCCGAAATTTTCCACGATAACATGAATTTCACGTGCTGAGTTGTTCAGAATCTACTTGTGAAAGCTTAATAATGTACAATTTCTGACAGCTTCGGCGAATTGTCCACGTGCAGAGGACGCCTGGGGGGGGGGGGG
>BQKZ01003694.1:20736-39054 GCA_036244855.1 Temnopleurus reevesii
TAATGACGTCACCAAATGTACTCGCGCTTATAATGTGCGCGCAAACCGGTAAATTTCACATTTGGTGATGTCAGATTTCTGCCCTTAGACTTATCGTATCAGACCCTTTCCAAATTAATGTTCGAAGCACACACGATTTCATTGAATGATATATTAATAAAAACGGATCAATAAAACAATATGAGATGGATAAAATTCAATTTACATGGAATTATTTTCTATCAATATCTACTTTGAGCCCCGGTCACATAGAGCCCCGGAAGAAACGCGATTCAACGCAATTCTTTCTTCAGTTCACAGTTAGCTGCCCGCAAACAAAGAGTCGTGTTGAATCGTGTTGCTTCCGGGGCTCTATGTGATCGGGGTTTTAAGCTCCAGTCACATAGAAGCTCCGAATGAACACGACTCAATACAACTCTTTGTCTTCTACTCAGTTGGATGAACAATGGCAAATAATCGTGCTGACTTGTGTTGTATCGGGGTTGTGTGACTGGGGCCTTATGAAAATTCAAATTATCTCACATCTGCCATTCTTGCCGGTGAATAGTTTGAAGCATTATTCCCGTTGTTTCCAGCTGCGACTACCACAACACATGAGGTGTTGTCTATTAGATCTTGGAACTTCGCATCAAGGGTGTTGCTGGGACCACTAGATATGAGCGAGTAAGAAATAACACACTTCTCACTCGGATTGTCATCTGCCCAATCCTTAATATCATCCAAACCTACATGCGACAAAAAGGAAATAAATTATTTCCATCAATCATTATTCAATACAATGTTTGTTACAGTTTATATTTACAGAGAGAATTTTGAATTGTGACGTATCACATGCAGGGTTCCGCGGAAACTTGGGGCCGATTGCACGAAGCCGAGACAAGATAGAGAAAGGATAGTCATGATAGTGTTTAAAGATATCCTCTTAGTGGCGGATCCAGGCGGGAGCGCAGCGGACGCACGCCCCTATAATTTTTCTCCTAAGGTTGTGGGTTTTTTTCTTCGCAGAGCTGAGATTTTGCATATTTCCATTCAATTAGTCCATCAGCCTACTGTAACTATAATAATGTGGTCGTTTAAGCAGTCCATCAATGTGCTTTGACAGACGCCAAACCTTCATTCACGATGTAAATCATTATCGTAGCGAATTCAAGATTAGACAACTCCACATATAGTTTGTATGAAAGGGGCATCCTCCTCTGCGCCAGGACGCTCATCTGCGCGCCATTGACATAGGCGATGTAACACATGCGCCCGGTGAAATGGGATAAAAAGCAGGGCAAATTTTATTCTGTAAAAATTCGATGGTTGTCTTATGTCTAAACTTTAGACTAACGGAGTAGGGGTGCCTGACCTAGCATTTGTTTAGCTGTTTTGTCATTGAACATCGAATAATAAGAATTTTATTGTTTATGATGGATATAAATCATTGTTTAAAATTTCTTTGTAGTGTAATTCCAAGAATTACTACGCATTTTTGTTTGTAATCACAAATAATAATGTTTGATGAAAAATAGATACATGTATTACGTAAACCCGTGAGTAAGGCTAAACCTTGGCAACAAGCGCGCTAGCATTCCTTCATGCAACGTATTTACGAAGATCACTGACAACTCAGCGGTACAAGATATCTCCAAAAGATGTCATGTCACTATTTTGTCTTGGCTTCGAAGAACCGGCCCCAGTTCGGACACCTTGATCTGCTGATTGTTAATATCGCCAAACCTCAGGCAAGCTTACGACTTGTCAAAAACAACCTTTATGTATAGAGTACTCTTCAAATTTAAACCCTTTAGTATACCAGTCTACTATACTAACTGGGATGTGCTGAATTCTTTGACTTGTATTTTTTATTATTCTAATCGAACATCATTATACTATATTATTTAAGCACCGGTCACCTAAGGCAACAGGATTCATCACCACTCTTTGTTCAGAGACAGATGATTGAATAGAACATTTATTTCCTTTTTCAAAATACACAATAAACATAGGAAAATATAAGACAACATAGGAAAAATTAAACAAAATAAGGAGGCGAAGAATCTAAAAGCAAAGCTTGTGTAGGGGTCGCCTTAACACAGAGTAAACAAGAGACAAGATATATATTTTTTTTTTATAAACAAATGGAATAGACGAGAACTGTGAATTAACAAAGAGTCGTATTAAATCGTGTTGCTTCCGGGACCCATACCGTATGTGACCGGGGCATTTGGGAAATACGAACCTTTAATGATGTTGACTGTAGTTGCCTCTCCGTTGTTGTTACATACACGAATACTCTGAATAGTAGCATTCTGAGCTACCCCAACGACGTTTCCGATTGCTACACTGGCACATCTGGTCCCATGGTACTGAACGTCACCTTGTTTAGGATTGTTCTTTATTTCAAGAGAGAAAACGAATTAACTTCAAGAGAAAAAACGAATCATAGTCATTTACTTTTGTTGAAGGGGCCGCTAAGGGGGGGGGGGGGAATAGTTCACCTTTCCGCCCCTCAGATGACAAGCAAAAAATGCATTCTGCCGTCGAGATGAGAAGGGGGATCTCTACTTCTAGAGGCTGGGGGTGTTGAGGAAAAGGAGTTGTCCAATGTTACGGAATCAATAATTCACACTTTGCAAATGGGGGTGCTCCCCCTCCCTCCCGATCAGCGTATGTGTTGAAATTACATTGTTTTATTTTTCTTCAACCAGCCCCTCCCCCCATCCCCTCCCTGGCCATTGACGCCGCAGTGTATAGTGATTCTGACCCTTGCCTTTTGACCAGAGGGTCGTAGGGTCGAATCCCACCCAAGGCGTTAATTTCCTTCAGCAATAGATCCACATAGCGCTGCACTCAACCAAGGTGATGAGGTGATTAATGGATACCTGGGAGGAATATCTATTCCTTGAAATGCCAGGTGCTCTGGTATACGCCGGGCGAAAGCCATAATGCAAAGCTCCTTGAGCCCTCAGCATACCGTAGTAAATACGTGCGCTATATAAATTGCATCTACTGCATGTGGAGATTATTATTTCTCGCGGCCATGCGCCATAACGTAGAAAATAGTCTATGTGCCCCCCCCCCCCCCCNCCTCCCCCACCCCCTTTTCAGTACCATATAAATAAATAGGGTCATAAAATACTGCGTCATTCAACCTTCACAAAGTGACGTCATCAAATAACTCCTTAACTGGTAATCTTATTTTCCAACAGTCATGATTGATATGCAAATTTTACCATAACTCGTTAAATACTGGATATTATGCGTCAATATTTGGATATGTTATAGCTGAGGAAATTTCCTGCAACATAACACTGAAAACGATCTTTTTGATGTTAAATCGTTTTCCGAATTCAACCTTCTCAGTTTTTTTCAGGAACAGTTAAATGGAACAATCAAATTTGTTATTCAATATCATCTTGCCCAGCTTGGTGGAACAAATCCCAATTTTGAATTTGTAATTGTTTTTCAATCAAATATCATGATCATGTCCAAATTATTTGCGTTCCAGTGATAAGCTCCCGTCACATAGAATCCCGGAAGCAGCACGATTGAACACGACTCTTTGTTAAGTCCACAGTTGCCTGCCTTCGAACAAATAGTCGTGTTGAATCGTGCTCCGTCGGGGCTTCTTCGTGACTGGTGCATTAGATTGAGATAAAGTCAATTCCGTGTTGGTGATCGACCTTTTTCAGGCTTTGTTCAATAAAAGCACCCAACCACCATGAGGGCGTTTCTTGAAACTTGTCGCCAGCGAACAATTCGTCCGCGCTGACCAATCCTTGATTTTGATTGGATGAAAAGTACTTTCTCTGACTATTATTATGGTATTTGTCAAAGAATAATAGCTTGTAGTTGGTGACAAACTTCATGAAATGCCCTCCAGAGTTGTGTTCTATAAGGTTGATCAGAGAGGTACGAGTCTACAAACGACTGGAGACCCATTTCAACACTAACTGATAACATCTGGCGCTGACTTGCACCTGAGAAACGATGAACGATCGTTCGTATAGCCGTGCAGACATGCACGAACAGCTTTATGAAACACAACCCTGGGTGGTGTTTCACCAAGATATGAAAGACTTTAAGAACGACTTTATACGTTCGACTGGTATCAGTTCTTGTGTTAAATGATCGCGAATCATGCGCATATTCAATTAAGAACGTACTACAGTCTTTCTTAAAGTCGTTCGTAACTTTAAGAACGATATGATAAAACACCGCCCTGGTGGTATTGAATTAACGTCCTTTTTCTGATGTGTGTAATTATACTTACAGGAGTGAGCACATCTGAGAAGATCTTGGCACGATTGTTCGTGAACTCATAGTGAGTCGTACGCACGCCGGTATCAAGGATGAAAATGTTCACACCAGTCGCCAGATCTTTGAAAGAAGAGAATTAGTCTTAATATTATAATTTACCTATTTATTCATTTATTTACGCTTATTTCAACATGATATAAAAATCTTGATGATATAATTGTAAAAGTTGGGCAAAAACTCACTGTGAGCAGAAGGGACAAAGGACTGTAACAAAGTAAACAATTTCACTCAAGCATTCACAATTATAGCCTCATGATTGCAGAAAAAAGTCCAGGGTGCAACTCTTCTTCAATACTTTTCACAGAATGGGAAGAATGGAAATATGATTTGTGTCAATCTAGCTATGGGTAACGCTTAAATAAAGATTGTTCATTTTGTCCCATGTCTTTATCCTATTTCTCACGATGATTGGGCAATATGATAGCCACATGAATACTGTTCGGAATAAGTCCAACTTATGTTGAAATTGCAAAATTCAACCATAAGTTGGATATATTATACCTAACTGCTAATTAAAAAAGGCCCAAATAATGGTGAATATGTGAAAATCCACCTTGAGTTGAACATAAATATTTCAGACAATAGTTGTGTGGACAGTACATGTATGTTGCCCAATAGGGTAAACATTTTGCCAAAATTTTAAGAGTGCAGAATACAAATTGGTTTACATCTTAGTCCGTTACATGAAAACATTTTAGTGGACATTTAGTCCAAAAGTCATTTCGCCACACACTTTTATAACAGCCTTGGGTAAAACTCTGATAAAACGATCAGGGGCTTGTTACAAATCAAAGTCTTTGGGATCAGTTGTAAATTTTTAGTACTCGGTTTTCCACATAATTGCGAAGATTTGAATGTTTATTACGTATATAAAAACATTAGACAATCACCAAATTGGTATCACATGAAATAATATACAGTATTACGTCTTCTTGAAATAAACAACAGAAATAGATATAGCAATTACTATCGAGGAAACATAGGTAGGTTTTAAAAAGCCGACGATACAACATCGGTAAAAATGGCCTTCACCACCTTGCAATATAATATATACAACGGCTTTGCAATTACATGACATATGCAACAGTATCGATCCGTGATCTAGTCCAGACTCTCGCCGTTTTTTTTTTTTTTTTTTTTTTTAATCTTTCCCCTCTCCCTCTCTTGCACTCCTCCTATATTCATTCACTCCACCCCATACGGACGGCGCTATCCCCTCAGATTCACGGCCCGATTCACGATTCGAGGGTCGGAAAGTGAGTTGGTTGGTTGGTTTTGATTAAAGATGGCGCTTTCCAATCTTATGAGATTATTTACGCCAGTCATTGGGGTATTTCGGCTCAGGCTTGATCGCCCGAAAGAAATTATTGCAGAGGATATGTATTATGCGAAATAACTTATTAATATCCCACCACCAATGTTAGGATTTGCTATGCTTACATTCGCTATTTTTAGCAGCAATAATAAAAGGATTTGATATGTCAGATGATATAAATGGCGTAATACATGAAATAAAGAACAGCTCGAATAAAATGAATTAGTTATAAAACTAAAAGCCTATATTTCTATTCAAAACGCTTCGTTTCTTTTATATATTTTAACACTTTGCGGATAATCCAAGGATCTGGGCCCAGCGAATTCTCCAGATTCAGGTTCTTTAATTTTGTATTTATTCTTAATTGTGATCTATAAACATCATATTTGTTACATTGTAATAAGAAGTGTTCTATTGTTTCATGTACTCCGCAACTTTCGCAGAGTCCATTTTCGTGTTGATTAATCTTATACATATAAAAATTTAATCTGCGAATGTCACCGTCTTGACTATTGGCATGATTGGGGGCGTTTCACTGGTGATCAGATATATCACGTAAACATTCCAGGCAGTGGACTAATATCCGTGATCATGATATCAAGCCCTAATATAGTTTTGGTAGAGATTTAGAAATGTGAATTTTACGCGATGTGTATCATGACAGGTTTCGAGAACATTGAACATACGTAGAAATCATTTCCTGATTAAAGTTAAAACAGGGTCGTGGGGGGAGACAGAGAGAGAGAGAGAGAGAGAGAGAGAGAGGGGGGGAGAGAGAGAGAGAACAAGAGTGAGAGAAGAGGACGACATGGATGAGAGAGGGGTTGGAGTTGGGGGTGGAGTAGGGTCGGGTGATTGGGGACGGAGTGGACGATGGCAGTTGAGGTGAATCGCTTGGCCTCTCGGCTACGATTATTTCGGCATTTTTAACGCTGCGCACTTTTGACACCTTTGAATATCGCCTACCGTTTTCTTGACTCGGATCTCGGTTTTGTTTAATTCGCTATATTACTGTTATTCTGCCAAAAGAAGTTTAATTTCTTATCATGTTCAAATTATTTGTAAATATTGTGATTTTTGATAATTTTTATGACAATAAAAAAAATCAATTACAAAAATAAAAGTTAAAACAGGGCATTAATAGAAGGAAGTGTGATCTATATACTAGATGTAGACACAAAGGATACGCAAACGGTTTGAATTAATTTGATACTGTGATTACAATACAGTAATCAAAGATTAGTTACATTAAAACGAAAATGAATAGAGCTTGGTCTGTTTTCGTTCTGCACCTAAAATGTCGCCATAAACAGTCTTTATTGGAGGCGTATACGGAAAGACAAACACAAAGACAAATAAGGGGAACCCACCCGCGGAATTATCATAATTTCATTGAACAAAGGAAAATCACGTAAGCAAACTACGAAAATTTGAGCAAAATCTGTTCAAAAGTTTTAAACTTTCAAATCCTCAAAGATGTCACGATCCCTACCGCTGATGGTGGTCCTTACGGTCGACAACTTTGGCAGAATCTGTGACAGACAACTTACCATTCACTTTGTTCATAAAAGTTTTAAAATGTGTTAATGTCAACTCTAGATCAGAATAAGGGTTAATTGTGAATCTTCTCAGAAAGCATGCAGAACAAATAAAGGTTATACGAAACTAACATTATTTTTGTGCTTTTTCTTTTTAAAAAAAAATGTATAATTTTGTATAAAAAATGAAGATCGAGTTGTCTGAAATGACGTCACAGACTCCGTCAATGTTGCCGATCGCATGGATCCTCATCAGCGGCAGGGATCGTCATATCTTTGAAAATTGAAAAATTCAAAACGTTTGAAATAATCGTCTGATTGTATTCATTTTTTGTCTTCATTTTTTCCATTTTTTAGAGTTTGTTCATCTGATATTTTCTTCATTCAATGAGAACACGATAATTCCAGGGGTTGGTTCCCCTTTAATTCAAACTCACTTCTGTCATAGGCGACATTATCTCTCGGTAGAGATGCTTGATCAATACGATCCTGCAACTTGACTGGGGTCACAGGAGCAGAGCTGGTGTGGTGAAGCACATCCCTTTCCACTGTGTAGCCTTTCTTCGCCAACTTGGGAGAGAAAAAGTAAGTTTGATGACGACAATGATAACTATGATTAGATATATCGAATGATCTATTTATCTTAAGGCTACGGTAGCTCACACCTTTGCGTTTTTAGCCTGCGTCGGCCCAGCGTTTTGGAAATTAAAAACGCTCCCTGGACGCACAACATATAAGCAGATCAGACGGTGGACTGACGTCAGGCTTGCACTCAACGAGTGTACGCCAAGCATTAGTCCATCGTATAGGTCTGCGTCAAGGGAGCGTTTTTAATTTCCGAAAACGCTGGGCCGATGCAAGTAAAAACGCAAAGGTGTGAGTCGGCTTGTACCCAAGTCTATATCATATTTTGTCTAAATCATTGAACGATATACCCAATGGCAGTTACAAAATATTATTAGACGAAAAATTAGGCGCTGGCCATGTTTAATGAAAAACAAAGGCCACGCCTTCGACCCTTTTGTAATTGTTGAGGTCCATCCTTTAATATGCCACAGATATTTGGACACAATTATGAATGGACAGTCCGAAAATATGTTTGTGTTCCCACGTCGTGAAGGGTCTTTATTTACACACTTGTAAGGTATACTTTACGCCACTAACATGCAATACTGTGAAAGCTTTGTGGTGTAGTGATTCTACCTCTAGTCTTTCAGGCAGAAGTCCGCGGTTCGAGTCCTACCCATTGCGTTAATTTACTTCAGCAAGAAATTCATTCACACTGTACTGCACTCTACCCAGGTGAAAAATGGATACCTGGCAGGAATTTATTCCTTGGAATACTTGAGAGTCTAACTGGCTTGCTCGGCAGTTATAGCCAGGGTAATAATATGGTACCTAGTATCAAGCGCAGTAGAGTATATGCATATAGTGATTGCGCTATATAAATGGACCTATCATTATCATTATTACTCATCTGTGGTTTAATTTTGAGTGTAGCTATTTACTAATATTATTATCAGTATTGTTGTTGGGCAAAAGAAAATGTTTTGATGTGCAAATATGGCCTTTTTGAAGAAAAAAACTGCATCAACCTGCCGGAATTTCTATTTGCTAAACCTTTATTTTTTCATGATTTTGGAACAGATTTCATGTAGTAAATAAAACTAAGAGTGGAGTAAAAAGTCTTTATTTTACATGTTTATTTCTAATTTCACATAAAATTACTTTGAGGTTTTATTTTTGTTTTTGCTTTGATTTGAAAAAAAGAGGATAGGTCGGTCTCGGGCATCCAAATATATTTTAGTTCTTATCATCATGATCATCATTGTTATGGTTATCATCATCATCATCATCATCATCATCTGATTTGATTTGATTTTATTTTATTCGTCAGATATAACATGAACGATACCATGTCAAGGATAACCCATGAAAGCCGAAAGGCTTATTTCCAATGGGGTCCTTAATATAAGTACAAGATACATCATAAAACAAAAATCATCATAATCATCGTTATCATCATCATCATCATCGTCATTATTGTTATCTTCGTCATCATCATCATCATCATCATCATCATCATCATTATTATCGTTATCTTCGTCATCATCATCATCATCATCATCATCATTATTGTTATCTTCGTCATCATCATCATCATCCTCATCATCATTTTGTTATCTTCGTCATCATCATCATCATCATCATCATCATCATCATTATTGTTATCTTCGTCATCATCATCATCATCATCATCATCATCATCATCATCATCATCATCATCATCATAATCATCGTTTCTTACCTTTATCGCGCAACTTTCGGTTGTGTTCACAGACAATATCAGTCGGTTGCTCATGATATCACTCGTAATGGTGTAGCAATATTTACACTCCTACATCTTTTTAAGTTTCTTCAACAGCCTTTTGTAACTATCCTCGCTCTGTATGAGAGAAGTAAGAAGATACACGAACATTTTTATGTATTTAGAAGTATTTATTTTGAATACCAAAATTACATGAAGAATACATCATAAATTAACGTAATGAAATTACATCACTAAATCATATACAGGCTTATTTATAAAAAAAAAAATAACAAAAGACAATCATAATATTTTCGTGACGCAGCACTTCATAAGTCAACAATCATTTCAATAAAAATAAGGATGGAATATGCCTTCACATTATAAAAACATTTCAATACCAACACTCTTACAAAAAAATATGCAAAAGTTTACACAATACAGGGCAACATGCTGGAAATACAAATATCAGTAAAAAAACAAAAACAGTCATGTCGCACTTATGGTGGAATTGCAAAAGTTCGAACGATTTGTTGAACACAATTATTACTGTAAATATGCCCAAATTCTAGTGGTAATGCAAAATTCAGCCATAATTGGAAATATCTTAATCAATAGATGTATAGAAAGTGTGTTGACCAGTAATGCACTGCAAAAACGTTGGTGTTAAATTTAACATCAATCGGAATCTATATAGGACCACACCAAAAATGTGTTAAAATAACACAAATTTGGAATCAAATCAATATATTTCAAGACCGACTGGTGTTGTCCAGGGCCTTATGCAACACCAGTTGGTGTTGAAATATATTAAATAGAGTCTAAACTGGTGTTATCTTAATACCTTCCTGGTGTGGTCCTATATATCGATTCCAGTTGGTGTTAAATTTAACACAAGTGTTTTTGCAGTGTGGGTGACATTTTAATGAGTGCTAGAATCAATTTCATTTGTCTTTATTACAAACACACACTGTAGGCTCGGAGGCACACACAATCATATTTATTGGTATACATGACCAACGTGTTAATTTCCCTCAGCAAGAAATAGGCTGGTTGTCTAAGAGATGAAAATGTAAATATGCATTCTCTTTACACAAAGATATAACGACAGGAAAGATTGCCTGAGGATTACCAGATATAACAAGTGATATGCAAATTTGCAAAGTATTGTAGTTCAATAGTAAAGAACCGGCAAGAAACGTGCATAGATTTAAATGTTAGTAAACCACTAACTGGTCAACTCACACCTTTGCAATTTTATCCTGCGTCGGCCGAGTGTTTTTTTTTTTAATTACAAACGTTCCCTGGACGCACAAATACGCAGATCATACGGTGGAATGACGTTTGGCGTGCGCTCCTCGTCTGATCTGCGTGTACTGTGCGTTCGGGAAGCGTTATGCTGCATTCTACCAAGTTCATGCCTCTCATCCCCTTCCCCACTTCAGTCCACGGCCTTTAAAGGGGAACTTTTATGACACTCTGTATCAATATGTATCGAAGATTACATATATCTTTACATAATAATTCCATTTTCCTGAACATAATACGCCTCTTAGCATTTAAAAAATATATTTTCCATCAACATTTTCATCTGGATCAGAGAGCTATGCCCCGCTTCCCAGAAAAACCCCCTCTACGGCACATCTATTGACAGGCGGGGTCTGAATACAGTTTGGTAACGATTAAAAAAAATAAAAAAAAAAAAAAAAAGAATAAATGTCGGGAGACACGACACTGAGATATTTTGCACATTTTAGGTTATAACTTTACCAAAACTCATTCATATTTTCACACAATCTTTTGTGCAATATATTATCTCATTTCATTTAGATTTCAAGATAAAATCTGGAGACAAAAATATTCACTTTAACCAAAACTTTACTTGGGCTTTGAAATGAACTTACCCCTGCGATGACAATGTAGTTCATCATACAGCTGCAATGGGAGTTGTCCACGACTGTAGGCGATCCTTCATCACACATGTCATCATCGGCATTCCCATCGTCGTCCACACAATGCATGTCATCAACATCATCCGATTCAGTGGCTGACCCAGCAGTCCTGGGGGGGGGGGGGGGGGGAAATTGACATTTTTGGTGCATTTGGCGAATGAAACAGGGAGTATTGACCAGTTTCAATGATGCAAATTGTATGCATACCTCTGAAGACCGGTATACACCTTTGCGTATTTAGCCTGCGTCTGCTCAGCGTTTTAGAAAATTAAAAACGCTCCCAGAGCGCACACTATACGTTGATCAGACGGTGGACTAGCGTTCGGCTTGCGCTCAAGGAGCGTACGTCGAACGTCAGTCCGCCTCATAATATGTGTCTTTGTCCGTCCAGGAAGCGTTTTTAATTGTCAAAAAAACTGGGCCAACGAAGGCTATGTATATGCAAAGATGTGAGTCAGCCCTAACAGAATGGTTGTTTTTGACAACCCGGAGGCTTGCCCGGTGTTCGTCCAAAATTGCAACAACTAATGCATGTAATTTAAATCAGATTCCTAGCAACATGTTTAACGAATATTATGTAACTATTTGGGTGTTGCTCAAAATCAACTGCAAATCAACTGCAACTTTGAAAATTGTAATGCGCATTTTCATTCGCCTACGGTATGCGCATTCAACAAGACGAGCATAAAACAATGATTTTGATTGGCGCGTTCCGATCAACTGCAACTTGCAATCAATTGCAACTTTTGAGCAACACCTCCTTTGTTTGTTAGCAAGATCAGTGTATCAATTTGATTCCGATACAGGTCTTTCAGATCATATATTGATGCCCCAAAATGATGATGATGAATTTAGACTAAATAATAATAATAATGGTGGTTTCTTTTTGAAGCGCACAAGTCCGTCAGCAATGACGCTCATGGCGTTTCTCATTCAATGCTAAATATTTACGCCTAAACTCACACCTTTGCGTTTTTAGTCTGCGTCAGCCTAGCGTTTCTTGAAAATTAAAAACACTCCCTGGACGCACAAATACGCAGGTCGTAAGGTGGACTAACGTTTTGCGTACGCTCCTCGAGCACAAGCCGCATATACTGTGTGCTAGGGGAGCATTTTTAAGTTTCAAAAACGCTGGGCCGACGCGGGCTAAAACGCAAAAGTGTGAGTCGGCCTAAACCCATTGAATACTGAAACCGGTTAGTAACTGCTCAAAATCTACGGTAATTAAAGAAATTACTAGTAAATGGGTTAAGCTAGATCACGGAAATGCGTCTTAGCGTTAACTAACGTTCAAAATACGACCTGAAATGTCTTTCACCTAGCGCAACTATAGTAGGGGTAACAAATCCGCTGGCTATTCGTGTAGGAGTGGCGGTTGGTTAGGCTTAAGTTATCCTATTCAAATTAAAATATGGCAGAATATTTGCAAGAATCACTTCCGAATTTCCTATGCATGTAAAGTAATTCATGAATTTGTCAGCACGTATAATTTTTATAAATTTTTCATACTGACTATTCCCAATGTAAACCTTCAAATACCTTTACAAATCAGATACGTTTTCACGTTATTTTCGGCATTTATCCAGTGCGACTACCTATTCGGAACGTAATTGGTTATTAGCGCTATTTTTCCCCGCATGAAAATATTCCCCTAGAACGAATCTTTAAAAAAAAATGAATAGTATGCCGTATTCTTAGAATAGTTTGCCTAATGTGTGGATAGTTTATGTATCCCACCAACTTTCACCAGTTTTATACCCGAACTGGACTTCCTATGTACTAGACATGTGTTTAACCCTTTCAGGACGATAGAACACGTTATGTGTTTTGGTTCAATAACTTTTGATGCAGTGCTTTAAAAATATTCCAGATGCATGAGCAGAGAGAGAAAAATTCTGCGCTAAATCTGATCATTTTTGTTCAGTCACCATTTGCGGCAGGACGCCGAGAATTTTTTGAATGAAAATAATCACTGAAATGGTCATAGAGTCTTAAATTGGCAAAGCAGACATCATTTGAAAATCTCTATTTTCCACTCAAATTGGCAACTTTTAACTTTTGAACACGCTTTTTGACGACAAAGATTCGATATGGTAACATAACATTTAATTGGAACATTCGAAAAAAAGAGAATTGAGAATTTTAGGGTTGCTAACCTAGGATAGGAATAGTGATGGGATTTGTTGTAAAATAATTCCTGTCCTGAATCTATCGAAATGTTTCCATTTTCCATTCGACCACATCACGAGGGTATGTAAATTAAATTGCATTTTCTAATCCTTACCCAATGAATAGAGATCAACTACGGTAGGCCTGCTGTTGCCATTTAAGGTTGTAATACTTAATTTTGCTCCCAGTTTGGCTCACCATTCTTCTTTGATTCGGAAATTGTCAACGGAGCAAAAAGAAGGGAAATTAACCTTGTTATTTGGGTACGATGTCCATACTTTTATAAAGCAAAGAAATGTTGACTTGTTGTCAGATTGAATAAAAGCAAAACTTTATAAGCATGCGAAGGAGGTAAATAAGAGTTAGTATACAATACCATGTCAGCGCAATAATGGCGACGAGGATGAAAAGATTTATCTTCATGGTTGCAGGCTTTAGGCTCTTCTGTTCCTCTGTTCAGGCTCTCAGGATTCTGGCGTCTTTGGGTTTTCCTACCGAAGCAAGATGACTTCTGCCCAAATTCTTCCTCAATTTATAGACTTTTCGGCACTTCATTTCGCGTGTCATTGGAGATCTGTTACCTCTCGAATTACACGTTCGAGATCTAATTTTTCCCTAATTAAATCTTTACCTAAAACTAGATATTGGGTGTGATGGAAGCGCTTTTATTCAGATGAATATCTTTACACATCTGCGTGCAAATAGTGAAATAAATAGTGACCATGCAGTAAAATAGAAATTAGATATATGTGTGTATCTGTTTTCTTTAATATATATCGGTGTTATTTGTTTTAGGTCCGCCATCAGTCGTGTAAAGTATATCATAGGTGTCTGTACCTGACACCAATATAAGCAACAAAAGTAAACAACCAATTGATGCAATTGCATATTAAATAGAAATGGATATTGCATTCAAAAATCTTATTGCTTGGACACACATTTGCCTATCCGTATAGCGAACACTAGATTCACTGAACGGTCTCTTTAATAAAAACAAACAACACACAGGTGAGTTAAATGCGTTCGGCATACAAGATAAATAGGGTAAGTCAAACATCTCCCCTTTGGATCTATGCGCATATATATACCTGGAAAATTCAATCTATGTATGCAGGTCATACAGAATATGTGTGACTGTGCCTCTGATATTGTTTAATTACCCGCCATTTTCAGAGTATGGATACCACTACGTAAATAATAAAGGTAAATAATTGCAGATATGGTGAAGTAAACAGGAAAAAAACCCAACACGCTAACAAAATGAATATAACGTTAACATCCTGTAATAAAATAGAGCGCATGTAATATGATATAGGCTTACCGTATCGGTTAATCTTATACGTATAAGTGGAGCATATCGTTATTAAACAATAACTTTTCTATTGCAGCGGAGCTAACGTTTTGCATAATTAGGATTCTTGCAGGTACTGATGCGATTCGATGAATGGGAGTTGTGCAGTCGAGTGGATATGGAACAAACAACTTTAAGGCCTGGTCATACCGGCTGAGCGGTGCTGGAGCGGACCTGGAGCGGTGAAAAAAAATCATCACCGCTCGTAACCGTTCACCACCGTTTAATATAAGTTGGAATCCGCTAAGGCACCGATATAACTCTCCAATCTTTCATGGTCCCTAGTTCCGCTCCAAAATGCCAAAAGTTTTGAGCCGCACAAAAGATTGCGAGCGGTAAGGAAAGGGCAATTGTCCGCTCTGGCAAAGTTCACCACCGCTAAAACACCGCCCTGGCACCGCCAGACGCAAGTTCGTGGCCGCTTGGATCCGCTAGGTCAACGCAGAAATTTTGAACGCTGGACTACCACTGCTGAGCGGTAGGGAATGGGAGCTTCATTTCAACCACGCTCGTCAACGCTCACAAAGTGGGGGTAAAATTGAACACTCTAACGTTGCCATAGCGAAAGCCGGTGGAGCTTTAGCGTTGGTTTATCGATCGTGAGCCGTTGCAAGCGTTCATTTAGCGGTGAACCGAGCGCTTGGCAGAGCGACATCATGCACATGCGTGCTTTGGTTCACCGGAAGTTTAACCCTAAAAAGCCACGCCCTCTTGAAAAAAAAATCGTCTAGCCCAAAATGGCTCAAAATCACGATTTAGTCTACGAAGGGAGTGTTGTTCAAAAGTTGCAATTGATCGAAAGTTGCAGTTGATCGGAACGTACCAATCAAAATCATTGTTTCATGCACGTCTTGTAAAATGTGCATTCCATGCGCGAATGAAAATGTGCGTTACAATTTGCAACGTTGCAGTTGATTTGCAGTTAAATTTGAACAACACCCCCAAATCAATGTAAATTATGTTTTCAGTAAATACTAATAAATACATTGACATCCTTACGTTTATGGGATGGTCATGGCATATTTATGGTTCTAATTGGTTCAGCAATACAATTCCAATGAAAAAAAAAATGAAAAACAAAATGTCAAAAAACAAGAAAACACACACACAAAAAAACAAGAATTAAAAGAAAAAATAAAAACATTAGAAATTTGTCGGGATGAATTCAGTTTTTAAGTGGATTTAAAAAGAATTTTATTTTGAACATTCACACAAAAATAGTTTTCCAGGACTTGTATTTTGCAAACTACAGTATAAAAGTGTCATTTTATGCATAAATTAGCATAATTTATTATGATTTTTCCCAAATTTGACTATGCAAATTTTGGCGGCCTTATTAGGTTTAGAGTTGGTTTGAGGTATATCACTTTGGGCTACTTGCTCAACAGATCGCTTTCAGGTAATCTACCTTTCTTTGAATATTGTTGCAATGTATTGGCCAGCTGTTCCAAAACTCACTAGATGTGCTTATAAAACGGAGGGTAAATTATCTTGAACATGGGCACAAGAAAATTTAATCAACTTGGTTAGCAATAATGACAGATTGAAAAAAAACTGCTGAAAGACGAAATGATAAACTTACTTACAAAAGTCAAACCAAATTTTAAGCAATTTCAAGACCAAATGCAAAACTTCAGTTACCAGAATAAAGGGCAAAAATTGTGCAAGCAAATTCTTTCATTCGTTGGTACTTTAATAGTTTAGAATAACATCGCTGCCTTCTTGAGAAATACAACTTCTGATCCCAAATCTAATCTTA
This sequence comes from Temnopleurus reevesii, assembly GCA_036244855.1. Taxonomy (NCBI): domain Eukaryota; kingdom Metazoa; phylum Echinodermata; class Echinoidea; order Temnopleuroida; family Temnopleuridae; genus Temnopleurus; species Temnopleurus reevesii. The sequence continues at coordinate 37,434 of BQKZ01003694.1, forward strand.
TAGGCTGGATTTGTTAACGATATTTTTCAACAAATTAAATAATCATATCCCATGATCATTATTTACTGAAAATTTGGATTCTTTATCAATAATTTATAAATAATCTTATTTTTCATTGATCATTGTTTAGAAAAAATGCGATTGCGTTGTTGCTTGGGGTCTCAGTGGAAAGCAATATTAAAATGAAGATTGCTGCGTTGGTGAGCGGATCAAAGCGTCCACGAACCTCCGTCTAGCGGTGCCAGGGCGGTGTTGGAGCGGCGGTGAACTTTGCAAGAGCGGAAAACTTCCTGGTTTTTACCGATCGCAATATTTTGTGCTGCTCAAAATTTTCAGAGCGGTAGGAGGGACAATAAGCGGTGGTCGAGTGGAAACCTGCGGTGACTTAGCGGAGGCGAACTTGTGTTAAACGGTGGTGATCTGAACGGTTACGAGCGGTCATGAATTCTTGTCACCGCTCCAGGACCGCCATTTAGCACCGTCTGGCCGATTTGACCAGGCCTTTGAAAAAGCGGTGATAGATGTGCGGAGGTAAGCGTTTTACAAAAGTGATCAATTGTTTTACCCACTTTGTGAGCGGTGACAGGCGTTGTCGAAATTAAATCCCCAACATTGCCCAATCCCTACCGCTAAAGATCCGCTGCAAAACCACTCGTCCGGTGTGACCAGGCCTTTACTCGTTGCGACAGCACCCATACGGTAAGTTTATTTTCAATCTCATATTTTGTGTATTAATATTGCTTATTTACAAATTGTTTGTAAATTTATGTTATTATACTATACATGTATGAAAAGAATGACAAATGAATGCCCTATCGGTGGGTTAAAAAAAATACGGTAAGTTGTTAACGCCGGACATATTAACACTTGTTGAAATGCATTATGATATCATTAAGTAAGTTACTAATTAATGTACGTTGTTTTGTTCAACTTCTTATTAAAGGGGAACTTCATCCAAGCATTGATGTGCGCCTAGTGGATGAAGAAAAATACATTGGTCAATCTGTGAAAGTTTGAGCAAAATCCGACAATTTACACCCCTCATGGGCCCCTCAAAATGGCAATGTACAGGCACAAAATGACTGCCAACATGGAAAACTCTCCATTCACTTTGTACACAGTATTTCACATTTTCTTCTTTTTCTAGAAAAGTAGACAAAATTGTACTTTTTTCAAGTATGATATTGACATTTTTATTCTGCATGCATTTCAGAATGAATTTTATTCATTTATTGTCTATTGTTGCCAAGGTTATAAACATACGGTCATGACTGCACTCTTGAATCTGATTAACATGACCGAGAAAGTAATTATTTCTGACCAGATTTATGATAATTTTAATAAGATTCTAGTTGTTATTGAGGAGTGGAAACCGGAAAGAAACTGGAGGATGAAGTCTGAGGTCTGTCCAGAAGAGTGCGTCCCAAAATAATCAGATCCCCATCTTTTTGTATTTTCGAAAAGACAATAGAAGTGCGAATTATGGGTCACGTTCTGCATGTTGATCTTAAAGGGGAATTACACCCAGACAATAATATACTGTCAGTAAATGAAGAAAAATCAGATGAACAAACTGTGAAAATTTGAGCAAAATTGGATAATCCGTTCAAAAGTTATGAAT